>VNKC01002090.1:0-65783 GCA_008042775.1 Drosophila pectinifera
TGCCTTAAAAATGATTTGATCAAAAATTAGGATATAAAAATGCCGATTTAAGGACCCAAAAATCGGCATTTGATGTCTTCTGAAGAGCATAATTTAGCCAAAAATGGAATGACAGCCAAATGCCGTTTATATTCGGAATCGCCGTTAAAATCTTAATTATTTAATAATAAAATATTGAAATATTAAAGTAAAAAATTTTTGGCCAATTTTTCAAAAAATGATAAGGGGTTACATCATTAAAATTGTCAAAAATTGGCCAAAAATTTAATTTTTCTGATCTCTAAACTAAATATGCAGATTAATTAACGAAATAAAATCTAACAAAGAAAAGCTTTCCGATTTGAAATTAAGGCTGTTTTGGCCAAGTTACGGTTATTTATATTTTTTTAGGACCCAGAAATACGCATTTGATGTCTTCTGAAGAGCATAATTTGGCCAAGAATGGAATGACAGCCAATAATCACTAAATTTGTATAAGAAATATATAGTAAATTCCATTTGCATTAGCATTCATCTTTAAATGTAATTCAATTTTTAGAAAACTGTAAAGAGGCCCTTAATATTAGAATCACGCCTTTTGTTGCTGAATTTCCTCTAGAATATTTATTATAATACTTTAAACACCCTTAAGTGAAATGTATAATTTATTATTCAATATTCAATTTCTCTACCTCCTTAAATATTATTTCCAAATTGTAAGCTTAAAAGGGTTTTTAAACCATTACCTGTCTTAAACTGTATTTTATTTTTTACCCACCAAATAGTTCCCAAATTAAAAGCCTAGGAATAATCTATCTTTAATTACTAACTCTCCTAACTCGTCCCCGACTTTGTTGCTCCGCCAGCCAGCTGTAATCGGAGAATTACCAAATTTCCGCACTATTAATTACGCAGGTTCAGCACTTTCGGTTGACAGCTGCCAAGATCCAGGGAAGGAGTACCCACTCGTTGGGTGTCCTGGAAACGGAAGCAGCTGAAATGTAACCAAAACAAAAGCTATGATAAATGCGTGCGTAGATCTACCCTTGACTCGTCCTCCGCAATCGCCCCCGCCAACTCTGGCCAACTGCTATTTCCATTTAATTTGTGCCCCCTTCGGATGAATCGTGTCCTGTCAGTTTCACGATAAATGTGCAAATGCATTTGCGCATCAAATGCAGTCGGACCAATAAATTCATTAATAAATGGGAAAGTGAAAAGCGCAATAACCTTACCTCTCCTGCTCCTGGTCCTGGTCTTTGTTGTCCTTGTGCGGTCTGCGAGGGGTCCTGTTAGCCGCATAATGCAAGCACTGTTTGAAAAAGTTCTGCGTTGTCAGACGCTTTACTTTAGTGCACAGAGGAAACTTATTTTTAATAAAAAATAAAAAATATACTTTTTTAAGCATACCAAATATGATAGGTTTCCGAATTATAGTGCAATGCATGCAGACTTTCGTGCGATCAGAATTATTTACAAGGATAATAAGAAATAATGTTCCAAATAAAATCCAATTAAATTGTATATAATTTTCTGTAAGTGTGGCCATTACACTCTTTCCTGCAGCACCCATCCCCTGGCTGAATAATGGATATTGAAATCGCATCGGGTCTTGGAAGAGTGTGAGAAATTGTACTTTATGCCGATTAATGCTGCCGTGTTGGAGGACAAAACCCCTGACCATTGGATTTGATCGCCGGGCAAATGGTGCACCAGCTCCTTCTCCACCTCCGGGCCAGGAGCAGGCCAGACGTCGTCTCTGGGCCAGCCTGTTGCCCACATCCGCCTCTCGTCCTTCTTGCTCTTTGTTCCGCCAGCCATTCATCTCTCCTGCTCCTGCTGTGTGTGTTTTCTTCTGGGTTTAGGGTGTTTGCCGTTGTCTATGCACCGGTCCCGGGTCCGGGTCCAAGTCCCGGTCTGCTGTGTTTATTTTAGTTGGAGCCAGACGAGGGAAAAAAGAGATTTACAAAGGCGCCTCGGCCTCATAAAGTATTTAGTGCGACACCGGGCACTTTCCGGTGTCCCGATGACTTGACAGGATTTTCTTTATTTGCAGACATCACACAGAGCCAACTCATCCCCGAAAAATTGGGACAGGCGGCCTGAATACTTGCTTCTAATTTAAGCAGACAAGTGGGGATCGTGAGGCATAGCTGCCACATATAAATCTTGTAATCTTGTGATGTCCCATTAATGTTGGGGTTTCTTTTGCAAGTGCAATTCTCGCGGCGGATATAGGGCATCGGTTTCAGATATAGATCGTTCGAGGCACAAAATAGAAACGGGAGGCAACAGTTGGCTGCCAATTGAAGCTAATGAATAAATTACATACATATGCAGTGCAAGACGACAGTAAAATTGATGAGAGAAGTTCAACATGGGTCTGAACTTATATATTCTCTATAGAGCGCCGAGTCAGAATGGTTCGGTAATGGCAACCGACAAACAATAGATGACCGACTTGGGAATGGTGCAATAGTCTGACAACAATAAACGATAGCTTGATGAGCAAGAAAATCCAAACAAAATCATTATGGAGATATTTAGCTATGGATCTCTGAGCTTGGAGTACAAGTAACTTCTAGCTGAGAGTAGTTTCTAAATGCTAATGGTCATATCTACTATAAAAATGCTAAGAAATATTTGTTATGTTGTTTGAGATTAACATCTTGTAGATAAATTTGTAAGAGACATCCCAAATGATATATTAACCATTCTTTAGTTGTGTGTTCTCAGTTGAGCTACCCTGAATTACGCTCTTTAAATTTATTGTTTATTTATATTTGATATATAGTTAGTTTGAATTGAAGAATAATCTTAATAAAATAAGGTCACAGTTAAAGGTTTTATTTAATTGAATTTATCAATACTCTTAATTAACTTAATAAATCAGTGGTGAGTTCTTGCTTTATCTTGGTAAGTGGCATCTGAGGATATTATGGATATATGCATTTGGTAAGATAGTATTCACAAAATGAATTTATACAAATTCGTAACTTTTTATTATTTAAAAATCGTCTTATAGGTAAGGCCAGAGATTATAGCATTTTACACTTGATCCCTGAGTTAAGATACATGAGTTAACTTTGTGCGATGAAAGTCTAAGTTTTTTACAAACATTAAGGTGTTATAGACCAACACCTAGGTATCACTTTCCACCTGCAATGTCATCGCCTCGGAGACACCTCCTTGCAGCTGCTTAACATTCCAGTCAGAAGTCGGACGGAACCTATAGCCGGGGTTCTCCCCAACACCAACCACTCTCCTCCCTCCCATGCCAATTTGTTGCTGTGCCCAAGAATTTCATGAATGTCAACAACAAAGACAAGTGCAACGGCACGACGCCAACAACAAAACGGCTGAAACGCCCAAGAGAACGAACTGAGGAGCTCATTTATGGAAATTATTAAGTGCAGTGGCCAAGTGGTTGCTGTCGCCTCTCCCCCACCAACAGCTTTATTATGCGTAGATATTTTAATGGACGGCCCAAGGAATGAGCACAGTAAAAGGGAATAATAACCGATATTTTAATTAAATAAAATTCTTTTTATTAACAAAAAGAGAGGTATATTAAAGAGAGCAAAACCTTGCCTATTTAAATTCTATATCCACATATAGGATAGGATACAAAAAAATCAGAGATCGATCAATACTTATTAAATACGACTTAACCTTTTAATCTAATTTCCGCTTTATAACGAAACCTTCTTCTTGCTACAATTAACACCTTATTATAATATTCACCTTATTACCTTCACCTGTCAGCGGTGTGAAACCACAAGACATTCCCTTACTTAGACGGCTTAATTGGCCACGAACCCTTTAAAAAAAAAGCTATACTCTACGAGTACCTGGTATAAGCACTGGTTAAGCATTTTTGCAAATATATGGATACATATATGTCCATCTGTATCGCCCAGAATCATAAAAAGTATATAACCCTATTGGCCTTGGTCATTGTAACTTTGATTCTGCGGATCTCTCAATTGATCTTAATTAATGTTAATTTTAATACACATATTCTTTTATTGTCTGCTCTTTGCCATAAAGTTAAAGGCTCAAATAATTACAAGAACACTTTTCACATATAAAAACATCAGCGTCAATTTAACACTCACAAAGTTTTGTTTTTTAGATAAAAATTTATGAATAAATTTAATAGTTCATAGTCTTATCTCTTCCTTAAAGGTCATCCAGAAACAATTAAAATTGATATACTAGAGGGGAAACCGTTTTCATTAATTTATAATATATCTGGGACACCGCAAACTAATTATTTATACATCTTAATGCCTTGCCTAATTGTCAAGAAGCACGTAATCCTTATTCCTACAGCCAGCAGGTGTACTCAGGGCAAACCGCAAGCCATGTTAGCAGGATCTGCCATCTATAAATACTCCTGAACTTGAGAGAGCCAACCTCAAAACGTTTTCGTGATGGAACCAGCGCAACACAGCTACGAGGACTTTGCCTGGCTGCCCGCATCCGTCCTCGGGCTGATGGGCTACGACACTCTGGGCGTGCCAAAGACTCGAACTCGCAGGATACTGTTACGACTATATCGCTTCCTGTGCCTTACCTGCCACGGCTTCTGCGTGGGGATGATGCTATTTCGAATGGTGGAGCGCAAAACCATTAACAGCATCTCGCTAATCATGCGCTACAGCACTCTGGTCACCTATGTCATCAATTCGGACAGCAAGTACGCCACTATTTTGCAGCGTGGAGCCATCCAAAATCTAAATACCAAGCTTGGCGACCTGTATCCGAAGACTACGCTGGACAGGATCTACCATCGCGTGAATGAACACTATTGGTCCAAGGCGTTCATCTACCTGATCATCATTTACATTGGGTCGTCGATAATGGTGGTCATTGGACCGATTATACAGTCGATCATATCGGTTTTCACTAGGAGAGGCTTCACCTACATGCACTGTTATCCCTACTTTATATACGATCCCGAGAAGGACCCAGTGTGGATCTACATTGGCATCTATGCCGTAGAGTGGCTGCACAGCACCCAGATGGTTATATCCAACGTTGCCGCGGATCTCTGGTTAATTTACTTTCAGGTGCAGATAAATATGCAGTTTAGGGGCATTATACGATCGCTGGAAGAACGCCAGCCCAGTGTGGAGCATGAGGAGGACGATCGCCAATTCGTGGCGAAAATAGTGAAGAAGCAAAATTATCTGGTCAAGTAAGTAAATAAGAAGTAGCTGGAAATTCAGAAGTAATTATGATATAATTACTTTCAGGCTTCAAAGCGACCTTAATGGCATCTTTGGGGGTTCCCTGCTCCTGAATTTACTGACTACAGCCTCAGTTATTTGCACGGTATCGGTTTACACCCTGTTGCAGGGTCTCACCATGGAGGGCATTACCTATGTGATTTTCATAGCCACCTCGGTCATGCAGGTCTTCCTGGTATGCTACTACGGCCAGGATGTCCTTGACTTGGTGCGTTCCCCGAAGCATGTTGCTATTATCTACTAACGTTGAATCCTTGCAGAGTTTCTACTTAGCACATGCCGTGTACAATCAAGACTTTCACAACGCATCGCCATCCTACAAGAAATATCTGCTGATAATCATCATACGAGCGCAACAGCCAGTGGAGCTGAGTGCCATGGGATACCTGCCCATATCGCTGGACACCTTCAAGCAGGCAAGTTTACACTTCTCTCTTAATTTCTTGGGCCAGGCCGTAACAGCCCCTGTTCATTTCAGTTGATGAGCGTGACTTACCGCGTCATAGCCATGCTCAGGCAGATGATCCAGTAGCCGAAATAAAAGCCGGGATGTTTGCCGTTTTAACCGCTTTAATCACACTTCGTTAGAACCTTAACTAGATCTCTTGGGATCCGTGGGCAGCTTGAAGCCCACCAGATCCGCGGTGTCCCTTACGGACCGCTCTCCCCTCCCATGGAACTCCTTGTACAATTCTGTGTACTTTCGCTGGCTGCTCAGGTAGGTGAGGTACGTCTGGCCCAGGAAAACCGCCTCGTTGCGGGCCTTGCAGAGCTGCTGGTCCGTGGTCTCGAACTTCTTGTACTGCGCCAGAATGTAGCGCGCGGCCAGGTTGTCCTTGATGCAGCCGTTCGGCAGGGCCTGCCGCAGCTCGTGCAGCAGGGAGCGCAGCACCTTAGTACCCGACATCCTGAACAAAAGCGATTAATAAGTTTAACGAAAATCAAAACAAACAGCGACTTACGTGATTTTTCGGAAGCAAAGAATTGCTGCAAAACAGCTGTACTCCGAGCGTTGCCACTTCGACGGAATACAAATGTTCAAAAATTGCACACATTTTTATTTTAGTTTATAAGTGCGCATACGTAAATATAGCACAACATGTATGCTTTTATTTAATTAAAAAGGTGTCAAGGTATATAATCTAAAATTATATGAAAGTACTACATTATATTAAGAAATAGGTGCCACAAGCAGAGCTGCCACCTTATGGCAAAGGGACCAATTAGAAATTGTTTAAGTGACTCTAATATAATGTAATAATCCACAGATTGTTAGCTCTACAAAATATAACTATTAAATTTATTTTAAAGTTTATTTTAAATATTTGGGCCATTGGCCTACCCGATCAGCAGATCGCCATTAAACCAATTCAAAATCCAACAACAAATCCGGTTAGGAAACCAATTTATTTTAAAAGTTATTTAGCAGTCAACTAAAATCGTCGCGCGTTCACTTCCTGGGCTTGCCACCGGCAGCGGGCTTCTGGCCGGGCTTCTTGCCAGCGGGTCCCTTGGCACCGGCCTTGGTGACCTTGCCGGCTCCAGCCTTGCTGGTCTTTGTGGCGGGCTTCTTCTTGGGATCTGGCTTAGCCTTGGGCGCCTTCACCGGCTTGACGAGGGCCTCGCGCTGGCTCTTCAGAGCCTTGACGATCTTCTGCTCCTCGATGAGGAAAGCACGAACGATGCGCTCGCGCAGGCAGCCGTGGCAGAGAACTCCGCCATAGGTGCGCGACACGGTCTTGTGGCGCTTGGACAGACGAGGGCGCTCGCTGGGACGGGTGGGGGTGATGCCCTTGAGCTTCTCCTTGCACTGGCCGCAGCGGGGCACGGTCTTGTTCTTCTTCACATACTGGTACACCAGGCGTCCGCCGGGAGTACGCACACTGGAATTCAAGGAATTCAATATTACAATCTGCCGACTGAGTTGGATGTGGGTTAGTAGTTACATGCGCCTCTTGTTGGAGCGGGTGTTGTAGGACAGGCGCCTACGCAGCGTCAGACGTTGGACCATATTGTTGTTGTTGCTGCAGGTCGTCGAAATCCGTCGGTGATATGTGAAAGAGCGGAGTAAATCATTGTTAGTTGAATGTTACAGACGTTGGGGTGCAGTCGGGACAGCACTTGGTGGTATATTTCAATTATTTTTTGGCAAATTGCGGCAAATTTTCCTAAATTCACTAAATGAACACGTGCGTACCTCAAAAGAGTCGAAACTAGAAAGAAAGGTGGCAACCCTGACGCTGAGCGACATGAACTTGGCTGCGCTGCGTGCCTTCCACTTAGAGACGAGCACCTTAAGCACGACCCCAAGTGCAATCAAATATTTTTATTAGTTGTAAAGCTCTCCATTTTTATTGTAACATCAACTATATTTGTTCCCGCTATTTTTTTCTACATAATCCTATCAAATTATATATAGTATATAAGTAAATAAGTAAATATGTTTATTTGTTTAAAAATAGGGTTGGATAGCCATACCCCATGCCCACCTCTACTTTCCGTACTTTCCAGCACTAACAGGCTTGCCAGACGTACTCAAATTCCGGCGTGACAAAATATTTCATTTGTTGTTTGCAGTTACAAACACTTCGCCTTCTCGTTTGGCGTTAAAATAAAAATACAAAAAAAAATATATTTAATTAGTTTAAAAATAGAAAATGACTCAAAGCAAAGAAGACAACAGTACCTATCAACTGGATGGGGCTCTCCAAGAGGACAGTAATCTGCAAAACGTTTTGAAAAACTTCGACTCCACCATTACAGTTCTGGAAGCCGACTTGGAAAAGGCGCTCGCATTGCAGAATGGACATTCCTTACCCCTTGACGATCAAATTAAGCTGGATACATATTTAACGTATCTTAACAGCACTCTGTTTTGGATAAACCTAAAGTTGCAGGGTGTGGATACCTCGAAGCACGCTGTCGTCCATGATTTGGGACGTGCCAAAGAAATGCTGGCCCGCGATAAAGAAATAAACGCTGCGCTGACTGCTCCACGTTTGGATGTTCGTGCAGCCAAGAGATTCATTGCAGCCGGGATGCATACGCGATTTGTTGACATGGACGGCGTTATGGTCACCGAAGAACAATATAAGCGAAGTCTGGCCGAAAGTGGGAAAGGGGACAACTAGAATTGTATTTGAGCATTCTAAAAGTACAAAATAAACTAGATAAGATTTTGCATTAAAATAAGCTTTGGGCACGGTTTTATTATTTTCTGAAGGCTAAAATACAATTTAATCTGGCTAATCTTCCCCATTCTTCGTGACGTGAAACGGGCTGCACGCCAATACTTTCCAGCACTGACAGCCTTGCCAGATTTGTTGAGAACCAAAGGTGGGGCTAAGGGGAGTTGTTTGTTCGATTATATTAACCTTTTGCTGCTATAAACTATTGTTTTAAGTTAGAGAAAACATAAGGAATTGTTACAAAAAATAAATGTTATATATATTATATAAATTTTAATATAATAAACTTTTTTACATAACAAAAATCATTTAAAATCGGATTATTATTTTGACCCCTTCTACGCTCCTGCGATCAGCTGTTGTTTTGTTTTGCGGTCCAAATAGTTATCAAACCGCAAACAGATAACACTTAATTGGAGCAATATGAGCAGAGCAAGCAACAGTAAGTAGTTCTCCAACTTAAGTCGACTGCTATAAAGATATTTAAATCCCAATAGTCATGCGTCTGGTGCTGCTTCAGTTGAGGGGTTCTAAGGATAAGGTGGCCAATGTCCAAAACGCCTCCAGCAAAATCGAGGCGGCGGTTAAGGAGCACCAGCCTCGTTTAATCACTCTGCCCGAGTGCTTTAACGCCCCCTACGGCACCAAGTACTTCCGGGAGTACTCAGAGACCATCCCTGATGGCTACACCTCCCAGCAGCTCTCGAGTCTGGCCAAAAAGCACCAGGTCTACATCGTGGGAGGAACGATTCCAGAGCTGGGCGAGAACGATGCCATCTATAATACGTGCACCGTGTGGTCACCCACTGGCGACCTGGTAGCCAAGCATCGCAAGATGCACCTGTTCGACATCGATGTCAAGGGCGGCATTCGCTTCAAGGAATCGGAGACACTGTCGGCTGGCAATGACTTCACCACCATCGATGTGGATGGACACAAGATTGGCATCGGCATCTGCTACGACATCCGCTTCGAGGAGATGGCGCGGCTTTATCGTAATGCGGGCTGCGAGATGATCATATATCCGGCTGCCTTCAACATGACGACGGGACCTCTTCACTGGGAGTTGCTGCAGCGAGCACGAGCTAACGACAACCAGCTCTTCGTGGTGACCACTTCACCAGCCAGAGATACTAGCGCCGACTATGTGGCCTATGGCCATTCCATGGTTGTGGATCCCTGGGCAAAGGTGCAGCAAAGTGCCAGCGATGGCGAGGAGACTTTGGTGGCGGACGTCGATTTCTCCCTGGTGGAACAAGTGCGCCAGCAAATTCCTGTCTTCGGTCAGCGTCGGCTGGATCTTTATGCCACCGAGAAGAAGGCCAAGTAAAGGAATTTAAAAGGGAGAAATCCCTTCTATACTGCATTTATCTTTGTTGATTGTATATAAAATTTATTCGACCTAAACAAACGGATTTCTTACTATGTAAAAATTATTGCTGTGCCCCTTGTTGAGGATTATCGCTAACAGTCGCCTCCGAGGTAGGGGATTGCACATAGTGGGGCCGTTGGGCCTGGTCAAAAAGAGCTCGTATGGCTTCATCGGTGGCCATCAGGGGCTGACTGATGAATTCCAATGCCTGAGGGGAGATTAATTTAATTAAATACGCAACTAATCTTGTAGAATATTCTAATTTGAAGACCCTTTTAACCACTCACCCTGACTGCATACTTCTCAGCCTCGCAGAGCGGACTGGTACTGGCGCTGGAAAGCTTAAGGGTCTCCTCGGGCATGCCCACGCCCGTGTGAAGGACCATGCGTTGTAGTATGTTCAGGTTCTCGGCGCTTAGGCTGATCACATCGGTGGCGGGTAGGTTGAGATAGCGGATCTTGGCCAAGAACTTGAGCTGCTTAAGCATCTCCAGCTGCATCTCGCGGATCTGATGAGTGGCGTGCAGCAGCTGCTTCGTGGACTCGTTAAGCAGTTGGTTCTTCTGAGTGAGGTCGGCCTTCCATCGGGCCAGCTCCTCGACCATGACGCTGCTGGCCAGGAACTTAGATCGCCACACCTCGCACTGGCCGGCGAGAAACTCGATCTGCTCGGTGTGGGTGGTCAGGTTGTTGGCGGTGTCCAGGAGCGCCCTTGCCAGCTGCAGCTTATCCTCCGTCAGGACATTTACTCGCGTCTGCAGATCCTCACCAACCGAGGCCACCAGGAGGCTTTTAAGCTCGCTGTTCACCTGCGTCTGGAACTTGTACTGCGCCTGAATGTAATCCCTTTCCTCCCGCATCTTCGCCAGCTCCTCCTTGAGCGAGGCCAACTCTTGGCTGCTGGCTGCGCAGCTTTCGACGTCCTTCGGTTCCGCGTCCAGCTCTTGGGTGCGCAATGTAGACACCTGATCTACCAGCACTGCAATGTCCAGGTTGTTCTTGTCACGATGAACTTTGTGCTTGTTCCCGGACGTAGGGATCATGGGATTCACGGCACCCGGATACGGTTCGAAGGGCACAAACTTCGGGGCCTTGGTCTTCTTGTGCTCGGGTAGGGATTCATGGCTGGTGACTAGCCTCGGTCGCATCTGCACCAGCTCGCCCTTAGGCATCACAGGCGCCAGACTCCTTGTAACAATGTCGGGGCGTCTGTAGAGGGTGTGCAGGCCTGGAAGGGGTAGATTGGAGCCATGTCCACTGCTCGTGGATGTTTTTCTACCCATGACCTCCTCCTGAACTACCGTACTGTCCTTCCGTGAGAGCTGAGGTCTCTTCGCCTTAGTGCCCACATCAGCACTCTGACCGATGTCACTCTCCGATTTGGCTACCAAACTGTTTTCCGGTTGCTCCATGCCATCGCCGCTGGTGCGACAGTCCGGGGATTTGTCCGCCTGCATAACCGTCACGTTTGCCTCCATTTACTTGAGAGTCTTGGCAGTGCCAGCGACCTAAATTCGGATAATTTAAGTTAAGAATTTCTCTGGCTTTTGCCAGCAAAACAAAAACAATGGCGGGACTGCCAACTTGTTGCAATTAAAGCAGACCAAATAGGAATGTAGTTATGGATTTCGAAAGTTTTGAGTTGTGTCTAACTAAAATAGGAATTTGTATATTAAAATATATAATAATTGAAATTTTCAAATGATTTTTTTGCTTTCTTAATCCGGAAAGGGTTGAGAAATTAAAATTAAAGCGCCCGGCCCTATGGTGTGACCATATCGCCCTATCGCTGAAATGCACGCATGTGTAGGAACGGCGTACGGTGCTTGCCCCAACCGCCCACGTCCATACTTTTTGATAAAGTCGCTTCACGATTTAAATAAAACAAATAAATAAATCGGCGAGCTAAGGAACGGTTGCCTGGCATTGCCAATACATATAGTCTGCCGTTGCGGATCCCCCACCACCCTATCTCAGGCCCAGGACGAGCGCCGAAGCATGTCCGCTGTGGAGGCTGAGGTGCTGCGGAAAGTGAATGAGAAAATCGATCTGATAGAGCCCACCACCGGAAAGTTGTTCTTTGAGCACAAATCAGAGCTGGTCTTTTGCCGGCCGCACCTGATGCCGCTGAAGACGCAGGCTCTGGAACGTCTCGAGGAAATGCATCGCGAGACCGCGCGCCAACTGCAGAAGAAGCGCAGTGGACAGAGCAACAACCCAAGGAAATCCACCAATGAATAAGATCGTAATCATCGAAGCATAGCCGTTTAGTACACACACACACAAAGCACAAGAACCCAGCACTCGCGCTCGGAGCAGGATTCAAGGAACATGGCCTACCTGCTGACCTTTGGCATCGTGGCCGCCCTCTTTTTGGCCAGCATCTCGCTCTACCGCTATGGCAACATACCACGTCAGCACATCCTGGTCACCCTGTCCGTGCTGACCGCCTGGTGTTTCTCCTTTCTAATTGTCTTCACCATTCCACTGGATGTGACATCGGTGAGTTAAATATAATTATAATAATTCTAGAAATAATATTAATAATACAAATAATACACAAATAGCTAAACCAATATAAAAGTATTACAAATAATGAAATAATTAAGAAATTAATACTACTATTCAAATAATTTGAATTTAAATAAAAACTACTTGGCAAAACCATTTATATCTGTGCCATATGTATAGGAAATTTAAGCTTATATCCATATGGTATTAATTCACTCCAAAGAGACCACTGAAGGTCCTTCAATATACAATTCTTCATTATTTATACACACCATATGTTATTTAAATTACTTTTACATTTGTTATCTTAAAGCACGTATAAAATAATTCTTATCTTTGAATGAATCACGCCTAAAGTTTTCCACCATTAACTTCACACTGCGTTTATAAGGCGCATAAAATGTATCAAACGTCTAATTATTTACTTGTATTCTTCAATTACTTATAAATAACTTGTATATTAAAATTTAAAATTAATAATCAAACTGTATGTCTCCTTTCGACAGACCCTCTACCGCCAGTGCGTCGAAGAGCATCGACCGACCCCAGCCCCAAGCCTCAATGTCACAACAACGCCGGCCTCCGCCAATGTCACGCCGCCGCCCGAGTGCCAGGAGCCGTGGGGCATGGTCCCCGCCTCAGTGTTCCCCAATCTATGGCGGATCATCTACTGGAGCTCGCAGTTCCTTACCTGGTTGATCATGCCCCTGATGCAGTCTTACCTAAAGGCGGGCGACTTTACTGTCAAGGGCAAGCTGAAGTCGGCGCTAATCGAGAACGCCATCTACTACGGATCCTATCTGTTCATCTGCGGCGTACTGCTTATCTATATTGCCGTGAAAGGCGAGTCCCTGGACTGGCAGAAGCTGAAGGCAATCGCCTCGTCCGCCTCGAACACCTGGGGTCTGTTCCTGCTCATTCTGCTGCTGGGCTACGCTCTGGTAGAGGTGCCGCGGTCGCTGTGGAACAATGCCAAGCCAGGATTCGCACTGCAATACGCTTACTTCAAGGCGGCCAAGCTGAGTACTGAGAAGGCGGAGGCCGAGGAGCATGTGGACGACATTCTGGAGTCGCTGCAATGCATAAGCCGGGTGATACCCAACAATCACGAACTGCGACCCTGCCTGGAGACCATTCTACGCAAGGTTCCCATCGAGCTGCAGGAGCGAGCGAGTCGCAACTTTGCCCGCACCGGGGGCAGTGGCATGGGAGCTACCAGCTCCACCATTTTGCCCTCGGAGAAGGCGCTGGTTCGCATCCATAAGCAAGTAATCAAATCGCTACAGACCCTGCAGCGCACTGAGGCGCTGTGGAGCGTCCAGGTGCAGACTGTGCTGCATCTGGAGGATGTGGCCAGGAATATTCATTCGTCGGAGCGACGGTTCAAGTCGGAGTTCCCGCGTCAGCGCTCACAGCTGGAGAGGATCTGCTACAGCGCCACGGTGCAGTGGTACTGGGAGTGCTTGCTGAAGGCGCCGTTCCTCAAGACGTTGTGCGTACTCACCGCCACCATGTCCGCCATGGTGGTGTGGAGCGAGCTGACCTTCTTCAGTCGCCATCCCGTGCTCTCCATATTCGCCAACGTGATTTACGTGGCCAAGGAGAGCTACGACTTCTTCACCATCGAGGTCTTCTCAATGGCAGTCCTCTGCTACTTCTTCTACTGCACCTACTCCACCATCTTGAGGATTCGTTTCCTGAACCTCTACTATCTGGCTCCGCATCACCAGACCAACGAGCACAGCTTGATATTCAGCGGCATGCTCCTCTGCCGCCTGACGCCGCCTATGTGCCTCAACTTCCTTGGTCTCATCCACATGGACACGCACATTATTCCCAACGTAAGTACTTCGCTGATTTCCAGTGGTAGAACTTTTTAATATCTCCTGTTACCTATCCGCAGCGCATTATGGAGACAGTCTACACGCAGATAATGGGCCACATGGATGTTATTGGCATCATCTCGAACGGCTTCAACATATATTTTCCCATGTGCATGCTGGCCTTCTGTCTAGCCACCTGGTTTAGCCTGGGTAGCCGGGCCCTGAATGCCCTAGGCTTCCAGCAGTTCCTGCAAAACGAGACAATTGCCACTGAGCTGGTGCAGGAGGGAAAGGATCTGATAGCGCGAGAAAAGCGCCGGCGCCAACGTGCCGAGGAGGCGATGGCCAGGCGGCGCGACTTCAACCGGCCGGATCCGGTGTTAGGAGGTGGCAGCGACTACCTAAGCAAGTATCGAAGTGGAGGAGGAGCCGGCACCCTGACCAGCAGTCGCACCCCGGCCGATGGACTGCTTCGCGATGGCGACGGCAGCTTTGACTATGCAGCCGTGGCCTCGTCGTCGGCACTGGGAGTGCCCCGATCTCTGTCGGAGGAGATCAACGACCGATTCGGTGTGAGCACTCAGGTGCAGGTGGGATTCCGGGATCCGGACTACGAGCCGGAGCACGACCGCCGCATCGTGGGCCCACCACCCCGAGGACTCTTCGACGATGTCTAGACTCGAAACTGGATATATTATTTCAAATCGTAACTGAGTATCTCAACGTCTGCAATGTTCCGTAGTATATTTCGTTCGCGCTTAAGTATTTCTGCTGCTACTGCTGCTGCTTCTGTTCCTTTACACCCAATGTACGCCATTCGATGAATAAACCACTAGAAAGAATCCTTGCACTTGTTGCGCAGGAAATAGCGCTTTCCTTCGCCGCAGTTGTCCTGACTGACATCGATTCCACTGTCGTCGCTGATCAGTTGGGACTCCCTGCCAACCGAAGTCTCCAATTCTGTGGCGGAGGTTGTTGTGTCTTCGGGAATGTCGTTATTGCTCTCGTTTTGGTCCTGTGCCTTGACATCCTTGCTCAGCATCGAGATGGGATGTGGAGTTGAGCGCTTGCGGTGACGCATGAAGGCGCTACGAGAGGTAAGCGGAGTGTTGGGCGAATTCATCTTTGTCGAATTTCCTTTCTTATTTGGTTTCGACTCCTGAAATGACTTGTCTATTCTTTTGACAGAAATAGTTGACAGTTGGTGGCAGTAGGGTTGCTCCTGACACAAATTTTAAGGAGTGCCACTGCTGCAATTAATAGGGTGTCAACCCTGGTGTTGATTCAAAAGCAAAGCATTAAAATGTGCTTTTGATTTTTGTGATTTTATAACTAAAATTTTTTTCAGAATAAGAAAGCTATATCTGCTCGACCAATGTTTATTTGTTACATATCTACCATATCTCCGTAGTAGATCAATTAGCAAAAGCTACAGATTTAGGGCAACTATTCGTGGGAATTAAATAGTAGCTACATAAATGAATCCAAAACGAAAACGTTTATTATACATATAATCGGTGACTGGTCATTTGCAACATGGGAATAACACTTGTGCATCATCAACATAGGAATAATGTGTAACATGTAATGTGTTAATCGGCAGAAAATCAATTTGCTTTAAGAATAACATTCACTTAGGGGCGAGCGATGCCAACGAAATGTATAAGTGTCAGTGTGCTCGATTTAAGGCTGCGCATAAAGGTGATATGGGTCGCGGCCAATGCAGTGTGGTTGCTTGGTTAGAGAGGTGGGCGGTCAGTAGTGCTTAAGTGTGCAGGATCTTGGAGCAGGTTTTAGCGCAATGTGTGTGTGAGTGGCTTGAACTCCTTATTCATCACCGCCGCCCTCTTCGTCCTCGTCGAATTCACCCTCCTCGTCGGCAGTGGCCTCCTGGTATTGCTGGTACTCGGACACTAGGTCGTTCATGTTGCTCTCGGCCTCCGTGAACTCCATTTCGTCCATGCCTTCACCGGTGTACCAATGCAAGAAGGCCTTGCGGCGGAACATGGCCGTGAATTGCTCCGAAACGCGCTTGAACAGCTCCTGAATGGCCGTGGAGTTGCCAATGAAGGTGGCCGACATCTTTAGGCCTCTGGGTGGGATGTCGCACACGGCCGTCTTGCAGTTGTTGGGAATCCACTCAACGAAAAAGCTGCTGTTCTTATTCTGGATGTTAAGCATCTGTTCGTCCACCTCCTTCATGGACATGCGGCCGCGGAAGATGGCGGCGACCGTCAAGTAGCGACCGTGCCGCGGATCGCAGGCGGCCATCATGTTCTTGGCGTCGAACATCTGCTGGGTCAGCTCCGGAACGGTCAGAGCACGGTACTGCTGCGATCCGCGCGAGGTGAGCGGTGCGAATCCGGGCATGAAGAAGTGCAACCGGGGGAAGGGCACCATGTTCACTGCCAGCTTGCGCAGATCAGCATTCAGCTGGCCGGGAAACCGCAGGCACGTGGTCACCCCGGACATGGTGGCGGATACCAGATGGTTAAGATCTCCGTACGTGGGCGTTGTCAGCTTTAAGGTTCGGAAGCAGATGTCATACAGCGCCTCATTGTCAATGCAATACGTCTCGTCGGTGTTTTCCACCAGTTGATGCACACTCAGGGTGGCGTTGTAGGGCTCCACCACAGTATCGGACACCTTGGGCGAGGGCACTACCGAAAAGGTGTTCATGATGCGGTCGGGGTACTCCTCGCGGATCTTTGAGATAAGCAGGGTGCCCATACCGGAGCCAGTGCCACCGCCCAGCGAGTGGGTTAGCTGGAAGCCCTGTAGAAAAAGAGATGGGGTATTAATTTGGAAATAGTAGGCTTTTCCAGTACTGTCACATTATAATGACATGTTATCGTATTCATAAAATGTAATCCGAATTATCTTAAAAATGATTCACTTACCTGCAGACAGTCACAGCCCTCTGACTCCTTCCTCACCACATCAAGAACAGAGTCCACCAGCTCTGCGCCCTCTGTGTAATGTCCCTTGGCCCAGTTGTTGCCGGCACCCGACTGACCAAAGACGAAGTTGTCTGGCCGGAAAATCTGTCCAAAGGCGCCGGACCGCACCGAGTCCATGGTGCCGGGCTCAAGGTCCACAAGAATGGCACGGGGAACATACTTGGCACCGGTAGCCTCATTATAATACACGTTAATCCGCTCCAGCTGCAGGTCACTGTCGCCATAGTAGGTGCCGGTGGCGTCTATGCAGTGCTCATCGGAGATCACCTCCCAGAACTTACCGCCAATCTGGTTGCCGCACTGACCGGCCTGTATGTGCACGATTTCACGCATCTTGGCGGTGGAATATTCTCACGAAAGACACGAGAAAAAGTTTTTAGAAAAAAGAAGCGAGTGTTTTGAGGAGCAGAAACCGACGATCGACTGATTTCTTTAACGTACAATTTTTCTGGTTTCTTTTGTACACGTGTAACAGCTAGCTGATTCGGAGGTGGACTGAGGCTACAAGGGATTCTGTCTCCGAAGTATCATAGCTCGCCTACTGCGATGACCATTTCTGGGACATTTTTATCCCGCCTCCTAAAATCACAGCTTACTACTTCAGGGGTTTTGAGCATAAACTTTAATAGTGTTTGGTTAAAACATTCTATGGCTAAAACTTGAGATGGGATGAGGGCGGAGGGACTAGCACGAAACCTATTAAGGCTTTGGTAGCGTCCATCCAGATGATGTGATTGATATTGACATGGGTTCTTGGAGGTTCCTCCTTTGTAAATGTGTATATATGGGTGTATACCTAATGGAGTGGTCGATTATTGTGGTTTGTTCTCTTAAAATAGAGAATTCCAAGTGCGGGAAAGTAACATGTCGTAACTCTTAAAAACTTTATGCTTACTTTTACCAATCTGAAAGAATTATTTTTTATCTAAGTAGGCAAAAAAGGAAAAAATAAATACCTTTTCACTTCTCTGATCTTTTTCGGCTGCGAATGTTTGAATATATTACATCGTATCTATTGCATTCCCTATCTCGGCCACAATAATCGACCCATCCTTGTGTAAATATCTGCGTAGGGAAGGTTCGGCTAACAACCAACGTTTCGTATCCGGCGGTTGGGTCACTACAGGATTGTATATTATAATTCGGCTCTGGTTCCTATATAGAGGAGTTCCACAGCTTGCTGTACGGATATCAGACGGAGGCTCGCTTCAGGCACAAAGTGCTCTCGATTATGTCCGTGGGCTGGAAGTCCGGATCAACGAACTGCTCGTGGTTGAGACACCGCGTACCGCCCATGCAGGTGCAGGAGCAGAGCGAGGCGGTCTCGTCGTTCTCGGTTGTATAATTATTCTCAAGCAACTTGCCGTGCATGTTGTACGTGGACTCGTCATCAAAGGTCACCGGCTGGGCATGTCCGGCTAAGTTCTGGGCATCCTGCTCATCCCTCTTGGCATCCTCCGCTTGCCTGGAAAGTGAATTAATCAGTAAAATCAATTTCTAGTCTCTTACTATGGAACTCACATCGTCATGAAGCGCAGCACCAACAGATTAATACTGGCGGCCACCACGGCCAAGCCGAATAGGATGAAAACCAAGCTCAAAGCCACATAGCCCGGTTTGTTAGTCAGAGCCTGATCGTTCTGCAGGGCCACATAATCCCCGAAACCAATGGTCGTCAGGGTGACAAAGCAGTAGTAGAAGCTGTCGAAGTAACTCCAGCCCTCATAGCGGGAGAACACTGCAGCTCCCGTGGTGATAATAATCGAGGAGAGCATGCCCGTGGCCAACATCAAGTTCATCTCGGTGGCATCCGTGCAGCGAGCTCCGCTGGCCCTTTTGGCCCGTCTTATGATAACCGATGCGAACTTGTTCAGACGTTCACCGATCGACTGGAACATCACCAGGCCCAGAGGAATGCCCACCTGCAGAGAGATTGGTATTATTAGAAGGGGTAACAAGGATAATCAGGTTACCCACCATGGCATAGCCCATGCAAAATGCCTTTCCCGGAATTGTAACCGGAGTTGAGTGGCCATAACCTAAAAGTAATTTTACAATTTAATGAAAGGGAAAATTGAGAAATAGAACTATTTAAATTTGTATAGAACTTAAAGAGACAAAAGCTTGAACAATGAAGACAGCGTTTTCAAATGATGATCTAATTCTCATTTCATTCTCATTTTAATCTATTAATATTACCTATCATGGCCAGGACTACGGTGCTGAAATAAAAGGCGCCCGCAAACTTCCACTGCGGGCCAGCTTTGTGCGGTTTGTTCTCAATTATTACAATTTCCATCACCCGGAAATCCTCGTCGCTCACATTGTATTTCTTTACAAAGTTGTTCTTCACAGCTGCAATGATAAACATAATTAAAGAAATTGAAACAAGGAGTTGTTAATAATGTTACCTTGCAGGAACTCCCACCGCTTGGCCTCCGTTTTTGATTCCAGTGAATCGAAGACCGCTGCTCCAATTAGGAGATAGGTAAAGGTGCATACCACAAGCGAAAGGGTGCGAACGTTTTGTCGCTTCATGATGTCAACAAGTTATCCTCTCAGGAATCAATTTGTATGTTTATAGTTAATACGAAACGCTTTCTAAGCGCCTTTTTTGTTACACGCAAGGATGCTTCATCTGATAAAATCGATAACAGACAGAAAAACAAACACACAGCATCCGCAAACTTAGCACATCCGCTTACAGCGGCTCAACACATTTAATATAAATAAATTACTATATCCTTTTTTCAATTTAAAATATTTACTTCACAGATTTATAACTTGCAAAACCAATATGTCCTTTTATTCCTTAAGGACAATAATAATTTCCGTTATTGCTGCAAAGCCAAAAGCAACAGAGTCTGCCAGTGTTGCCACCGGGTTGTCTTAGCTAACCTCGGTTCAGTACCAGGAGCACTCTGATAACAGAGTCTGTTAGTTAACGGCTCGTTTCTGGCAATGTAACAGTTTTAGAATAATTAAAAAAATTAAACAATTTTAACAGTGTAACAAAAATGTACCTTTTATTTAAAAAAATAGTTCTAGCACCTTAACAACAAGTTTTTTATTAATTCGTTGTTCTAGTGACTTTTGTGACTGTAACATCCACAAAACAGGTAAGTTGGCAGCGCCGACCTGCGCTCAACAGCACACTAATATCGAATTTTTCGCGCCTGTGTGGCAACGCCCAGGAGGGTATAGGTATTTGTTTATGCGAAAAAACCACGCAAGTCCCAAGCGATTGGATATATTGTTGGTGGGCTGCTGCTGTCTGACGTAGACCGTATCCATGTTAAATTAACCGGAAAATGCTGCGCATACGTCGACGCTTCGCACTGGTGATCAGCACCGGCTGCCTGCTGGTCTTCCTCAGCCTCTATGTGATCCTCAACTTTGCGGCGCCGGCTGCCAATCAGAAAAAGGTAAATAAACGCCCGGAAAGGATGCAAAATCCTAACAAACTCTTGGATTCCTGCAGCCGAACTACATGGCGATCGAGAACAAGCTGCAGCAGCTGGAGAACGGCCTGCAGGAGCACGGCGAGGAAATGCGCAGTCTGCGCGCCCGCCTGGCCAGGGAGGAGCCCATAAAAATGCCGCTTAAGGTGTCCCGCTCGATGACGCCGGGCCAGTGCCAGGATGTGGTCCACGACGTGCCTGAGGTGGAGGTGCAGATGCTGGAGCTCTACGACCGCATGTCCTTCAAGGACATCGACGGCGGCGTGTGGAAGCAGGGCTGGAATATCAAGTACGACCCGCTGAAGTACAACGCCCACCACAAACTGAAGGTGTTCGTGGTGCCACACTCGCACAACGATCCCGGCTGGATCCAGACCTTCGAGGACTACTACCAGCATGACACCAAGCACATCCTGTCCAATGCGCTTCGGCACCTGCACGAGAACCCCGAAATGAAGTTTATATGGGCGGAAACCTCGTACTTTGCGCGGTTTTTCCACGACCTGGGCGAAAACAAAAAGATGCAGATGAAGTCGTAAGCACACGTTTTTATATATTTCGCCACTTGGGACATAGACGCGCGAGTCATTTCGCTATAATGCTGTTTAAACAGCTGCATTTTCAGTGCTCTGTGTTCTGTGGTTTTTTTTACATTGATTAACGTAAAAACCCCTCTTATTTTCAGCATTGTGAAGAGCGGACAGCTGGAGTTCGTCACTGGCGGATGGGTAATGCCCGACGAGGCCAATTCGCACTGGCGAAACGTCCTGCTGCAGCTGACCGAGGGCCAGACTTGGCTGAAACAGTATCTGAATGTCACGCCCACTGCCTCCTGGGCCATTGATCCCTTCGGGCACAGTCCCACGCTGCCGTACATCCTGCAGAAGAGCGGCTTTAAGAATCTGCTCATCCAGCGCACACACTACTCAGTGAAGAAGGAGTTAGCTCAGCAGCGCCAGCTGGAGTTCCACTGGCGCCAGATCTGGGACACCAAGGGCGACACGGCTCTTTTCACTCATATGATGCCCTTCTACTCCTACGACATTCCCCACACTTGTGGTCCGGATCCCAAGGTGTGCTGCCAGTTTGACTTCAAGCGGATGGGCGCCTTCGGACTCAGTTGTCCCTGGAAATTGCCGCCGCGAGCCATTGTGGAGGGAAATGTGGCGGCTCGCTCGGACATGCTGGTGGACCAGTGGAAGAAGAAGGCCGAGCTATACCGTACCAACGTATTGCTGATACCCTTGGGCGACGACTTCCGCTTCAAACAGAACACCGAGTGGGACGTGCAGCGGGTGAACTACGAAAAGCTATTTGAGCACATCAACAGCGAGGCGCACTTCAACGTGCAGGCGCAGTTCGGCACCCTGCAGGAATACTTCGATGCAGTGCACCAGGCAGAGAAGGCGGGCCAGGCTGCCTTCCCTACGCTCAGCGGCGATTTCTTCACTTATGCCGATCGATCGGACAACTACTGGAGTGGCTACTACACATCCAGGCCCTATCACAAGCGCATGGATCGCGTTCTGATGCATTATGTCCGGTCAGCCGAGATGCTCTCCGCCTGGCACTCCTGGGACGGTATGGCGCGCATCGAAGAACGTCTAGAGCTGGCCCGCAGGGAGTTGTCGCTGTTCCAGCACCACGACGGCATCACCGGGACTGCCAAGACACATGTGGTGCTGGACTACGAGCAGCGCATGCAGGAGGCTCTGAAGGCCTGCCAGGCGGTGATGCAGCAGTCGGTCTACCGCCTGCTCACCAAGCCTTCCATCTACAGCCCAGAGTTCAGCTTTGCATACTTTACGCTGGACGACTCACGCTGGCCGGGTTCGGGCGTGGAGGACAGCCGCACTACAATCATCCTAGGCGACGAGCTGCCAACTAAGCACGTGGTGATGCACAACACCCTGCCCCACTGGCGGGAGCAGTTGGTGGACTTCTATGTGTCCAGTCCGTTTGTCAGCGTCAGTCACCTGACAAATGACCCGGTGGAGGCTCAAGTGTCGCCCGTCTGGACCTGGCATCACGACACGCTGACTAAGACCGTCCATCCGCAGGGCTCCACCACCAAGTATCGCATCATTTTCAAGGCTAGAGTGCCGCCTATGGGATTGGCCACCTACGTTTTGACCATCTCCGAGTCTAAACCAGAGTGAGTATCTTTCGGGTGTTCTTTTTAAAGTGAGAAGGGTATTATTTTAATTAGATAACTCTTAAAAAAGTATATATTTATACCTAACTTTGCAGTATATATTGTATATTTTGTATGGGCTTAAAGGCAAATTTATAAGCGTAACACAAATTTTCACTTAGACCATATTGTTTATTATGTTGTGTTATCATTTTGCTTTAAACTTTCCGCTTTCAAGACTACGATCGGCGGTAAAACGATTTTTATGTTTCATCTTAATGGTTTTTTAGTGTCTTATGGCTGATTATCTACATTAATAATAACCTCTTGTAAAAAACAAGTTTTTTTTTTCCACGTATCGATAAGATCTCTGTAAATACTTGCAGCTTTGATTGATTTTAACCTTTTAATGTCGTCCACAGACACACAACCTTCGCCTCGAATCTCTTACTCCGCACCAACCCGGTATCCGTGCCTTTGGGCCAATATCCCGAGGATGTAAAGTTCGGTGAGCCCCGAGAGATCTCCTTGCGGGTGGGAAATGGTCCCACCTTGGCGTTCACGGAGCAGGGTCTGCTCAAATCCATCCAGCTGACCCAGGATAGTCCCCATGTGCCCGTGCACCTTAAGTTCCTCAAGTACGGTACACGCACGCACGGAGATCGATCCGGAGCCTATCTGTTCCTACCAAACGGACCTGCTTTGCCAATACCGGTCAACAATCCAGTCGTCCTTGTGAGTATGGGCAAGCTGGAGTCCTCGGTGAGTGTCGGGCTGCCCAGTGTGGTGCACCAGACAATAATGCGTGGCGGAGCACCAGAAATCCGCAACCTGGTGGACATCGGCGAACTGGACAACACGGAGATCGTTATGCGCCTGCAGACACATATCGACAGCAGCAACATCTTCTACACGGATCTTAACGGACTGCAGTTCATCAAGCGGCGTCGTTTGGAGAAGCTGCCGCTGCAGGCCAACTATTATCCCATTCCGTCGGGCATGTTCATAGAGGATGCCAATATGCGGCTCACACTTCTCACAGGGCAACCGCTGGGTGGCTCTTCCTTGGCTTCCGGCGAGCTAGAGATCATGCAGGACCGTCGCTTGGCCAGCGACGATGAACGAGGACTCGGCCAAGGCGTGTTAGACAACAAGCCGGTGCTGCACATCTACCGCCTGGTGCTGGAGCGGATCAACAGCTGCACCAAGCCTTCCGAGGCGCATCCGGCGGGTTACCTAACTAGTGCAGCCCACAAAGCCTCACAGTCGCTGCTCGATCCGCTGGACAAGTTCATATTCGCGGAGAACGACTGGATCGGAGTGCAGGGTCAGTTTGGCGGCGATCATGTGTCAGCTAGCGAGGATCTCGATGTGTCCGTAATGAGACGTCTCACCAAGAGCACGGCCAAGACGCAGCGCGTGGGCTACGTCCTGCATCGCACCAATCTGATGCAGTGCGGCGCCACGGAGAATCACTCGCAGAAGGTGAGTAGATAGTATTTATTTCCCTTCTAGTTTATTTCCTGCTTATGCTATTTCTATATTAATTAATGCGTCTTTCCCCCCAGCTGGATGTGTGTCACCTGGTGCCTCACACAGCCAGATGCGAGCGCACCACGCTCACCTTCCTACAGAGCCTGGAGCGCTTTGACTCCATGGTGGCGCCGGAAGTGTGCCCCATGGAGACGGCTGCCTATGTGAGCAGCCACACGAGCTGATCGTCGCAGGTCCAATAGCAAGATCGAGCGACGAATCGCAGAAAGGACAACCTATGAATCTCGGATGCTAACTCACTGCAATACAGGCAATCTCAGTTCAACGTTCAACACGAGCACTGATCGCACCACACACTAGACAATACGTAATCCGGAACTACGTATCATTTATTTATTCAAGCTTCCTCACCACGAGGGATTGACTGACTGTCCAATCCTACCAATTACGCAGCAGCGGTGGTTGTGCGCACTCGTGTCACTTCAGATTTTAATTTCTTCCCTTTAGGTTTTTACGTTTTGTGATATCCCACAGTCCAGTCCCACAGCAAGCAATACATCTCTGTCTTCGGTATCCCGCCCCCGGGATATCGCCTAAAAACCATGAATCGTAACTATAACTTAATGTTTAACTGTAATTGTAGCCTTAGTGATAATGACGCAAATGCAATGGCAATGATATTCATTTTGACAATTATTTGTAACGAATTCAATAAATTTGAGTCTCATTTTAAAGGTGGTTTCGTCTGATTTTGTGGGGAATATGATGTTAGGAATAGGGATCTTAGGATAATATAGAAAAGGACATTTTTTAATTACATATTTTATACAATTTTGATGTAGAGAAAAAAAAATATAAAAAGGAATATGTAATGATTCAATTTTTTAAGACATGATGAATAATCTAAAATTATAATAAATTATTTTTAAATATTAGTTGGAAGTGACACAGAGGTTTACAAAGTCATGAAAAATAAGGAAAACTTTTCAAAAGTAAACAATTTCATAAGACTTAGTTGCTGCAAAGCAAAGTGCAGCCTTATCAGCTCTACTTATATTATTATTTATTATTATTATCAGTTATTGCCAGAATGACCTACAGAGAATCTCCGCGGAGAGAAGAGAGCAGCAGCACGGCCTAGAAGAGAGCTGAGCCGAGCACGAGCATCGCAGTTGGAAATGCACAGTGGAAGTCCAGATGGAATCCGAATCGAGAGTAAAGTGGTTGTTTTCAGAGAGCGCAGAGAGAGGGAGAGCACCAGAGCAGCTCTCTTCCAATCCGAAACGGGCAACGAAAGCAAAACCGAATTGTATCTGTGAGGCACACACTACACTCATTCGGCTAGCACACAGATACACAGCGCTCTCTGCGACTGGCTCTCCCGCTCTCACGCAACCACTGACCATCGGAATTTTCTGTACAGAAGCAGAAAACCGACGACGACAGAAATCTCAGCGAGGCGAGCTGCTTGCAAGTTTCGGATCCGAAATTCAGTTCAGTTGGATTCAGACAGAGTCAGAGCGTCGTCGCCAGTGAGTTTGTTTATGTGTGTTCGCTGCGGGGCATGTGTTTGTCAGGTTCTGCAACAAAAACAACATCGCATCTAAACAAAAGTGGTTCGAACCAATTGGAAATTACATAGAAATAAACCAATAACAAACCCACAGAAGTCCCAGTGCTGTTAAATAGCAGAAATAACTGCTGTTGTGCTGCCTGCTGCTCCCTGCTGCTGCTGCTGTTGTTGTTGTTGCTGCTGTTGGACTGGAATCTAATTAAATTAAATTAAATAATGCACACACGCGTTTTCAAGTGACACGAAGAATAGGCGCAGAAGGAGGAGGTGGCGGAGGCAGAGGACAAAGAGGAGGCAATAATCAGCGCGTGCATCTGTGTGCGTGTGTGTGTTTTCGTATCTCTAAGCTCCGTTCTACGTTCTTGAGTTGTTCTTGTTCTAAGTTCTCCTCTCCCTGTGTGTGTGGGCTTTGCTGGCCTCGTGTGTGTGTGCGTTTTGTTTCAATGCCAAAAAGTATCTATGCATGCGCTCGCTAGCTCTCTCTCGCTCCCACCCATCGAGCTGGTTACATAAATACTTAAAGAAGCAGAAGCAGAAGGAGGAGGGAGGAAACTGAAATTGTTACAAATTCAATTAACACCTTCCAATTCGAATTTCGTGTCCAACTGGAACTGGGAACCATTGGATAATCTATCAGCCGTTATCAACAAACCCACATTCCTTTTCTCCTTGAAGGAGCCACAAAAAAAAGTAAAGAACTAAGGACAAGCTAAGCGAAGGAGAACGAGAACTCGAACGAGAACCCGAAAAAGCGTTGGAATTGAGCAAACGAAATTAAAATCAACGACGTCACATAAAAGTGTGTCACGCACACCAGTCCGCATTCGCTCTCTGCCTGTGCCTGTGCGTGTGTGTGTGAGCTTTTGCGCTCTCTCTCCCTCGCACTCTGTGTGCCTCTCTCGCAGGCTGATAAAAGGCAACGCACACAGCGCGTATACATAATTTATATATTTTATTTAAATGTTTTTCGTTACGTTTACTTGAACGAGTTTTTCTCGTTATTCTAATGTTTCTCCCTCTCTCTCTCTCTCTCTCTGTCTCACCACACGCTCTCCTTTTGTCTCTTTCTGGCCTCAAACATATGGCCGCGCATTTCTCAATTATTATGTCATAAAAACATCTTTTGAATGGCAAATGCGCTGCGTTCAAGGCGACATTTGCAGCCCTCCTCCTTTCTCGTCTCGTTTCTCGAGCTTTTCGCTTTTGGCACTTGCACAGGAAATGCAAAAGTTTTTGGTGTCCCAAAAATGTCTCGTACTTGTGTGTGTGTGTGTGTGTGCAGCAATTTTCCAATGCTGCCATGAAAAACCTAGTGCCCTATTAAGCAAACCAAGAGAGAGATGGAGAGACAGAGCGCGTGAAAAGCCCAGCGGGAGAGAGAGAAAAGCTTGCAGCGACAGCAAAACCAAAACTTTAAAACAAACAAACGCGAGCGCACTCGCCTGCCTCGCTCTCCTCTCGAATTTTTAAAAATCAATGTAGAAAATGCGCGCAAAGCGGACAAAGAAAACACACCAGTCAGCCAGCACACACACAGACACACACGTATACACAGATACGCTGACTGTTAGATAGAAATGTGATCGGACGGGCACGTGTACGTGGCACACAGATACGCGAGCGCTCTCCTCTCTCTCCTCTCTCAGCTGCAGAGAGAGAACGACAGACCGAACAGAGAGAGCTTCTCTCAGCTGCTCTGCTCTACTGCTGAAATCCGAAAAACGCCACACTTTTCGTTAGAATCAAATGCGAGCCGTTAACACGGGCTCATTTCGAAAAAGTTTGTTGAGAAGACGCCGCGTGAAGCGTACGACAAACGGAAAACGGAAAAACGCAAAAAAGCAACAGCGGATGAAGCAGGGGATGCAGAGAGATAGCAGAGGCCACTGAAAATTAAGCGCTAAGCTTAAGTAAGCCAAAAACCACTTCTCGTTGAAATTAGCGTGTGCCAGTGTGCCCAAGTGTGCCTATATATAAGTGTGTGTGTTTGTGTTTCTGTTTTACATAACCAACAACAACAAATTCTGCAACAACAACAACAGCAAAGCAAACGAGCAGCAAAAACAACCAAAAAGAAAATCATAACAAAGCCTAATCAATCGCAGGAACTACGAAAAAAACATCAAACAACAACAACAACAAACAAAAGCAACTGTCGCGTCTCTAAATTGAAACAATAATTGAATAATTGAATTAACCAAAATATATAAATATATTTAACGAAAAGTAAAAAGCCAATAACGAATAACAAGTACCGCGTACTAAATGTACTGAGAGTAAGGAGATAATATCCGCACATCAGCGTTTAAAGAGTACCATACCTAGTTGATCTTATCTGTAGCCACACTCAATTAATTGCAGCTGAATGCACGACTCCTTGCAAAAAGGTGAATATATTTCAAACTAGTCATAAGACTTAAGGTTTAAGACTAGGCTAGCATAAGGCATCAGGGTTATAGAAGTAGCACTGCGCGGGGGAGCATATGGGCTTGATTTACTCTCTCTCTCTCTCTCTGTCTCTCTATGTTTTTTGAGTCTCAAAAATCACAGTCGAACTTTTAGAATTAAAATTTAAAAAATACGTTTAAAATTAATCATTTTTGTGATCAATAAAAGTTTTACAGTTAATGATTCTTATCATTTTAAAATGAATTTCTTAGAATATTTATACAGATTAAATTTACTGCAATATAGTCTAATCTTTTTATATTTTTGTTAATTCCATGAAGTAGCAGAAATTACCTTTTTTTAATCTCATTACTGAACATTAAATATCACATTTATTTTAAAAATTTGAAGTGGATTCGATTATGAGTATGAAGTCCTTGCGAGTTATAAAAGGAAGGAGTTAAAGTCATGGAAATTATTTGAAACTCTGTGACATGAAATTATTCCTATAAAAGTTTTAGTTATAGAAGTTCGACTGTATTTGCTTTGCACCACCGAATGAAATAGGTTTCGATTAAAGTTATGAGTGTGTGGAATCGGAATGTGCCATACATATGTATAGTCATGTTCATATTCACATTCATACATGGGCATGAATATGTACTGCTGATTGCCCGGAGTCGATCTCTCTGTCCGCTGCTGCCTCTGCCTCTGCCTCTCAGCCTCTCTCTCTATCTGGCATGCTAATCAAAGTCAGTTGCTCATCTGTTCCGCCTCCTTCGCACTCTGCCTCACCACCTCCAGCCGCCCTTCGCATCTGCTCTTTCCTCTTTCCTTTCCCAGCTCTTCCTTCGTCCGTTTATCTGCCCGTCAATTTGCTCGTTTCATTCCTAACCCGACACTTGATTCTAGTTTTCTTTTTTTGTAGTTCGCATTTTCACCGCTCCCCCTCCCCCTTCTCTCGTCCAGCTGCTGTTAAATGCAAATAGGCATTAAATTGTCCGCTTGTCTGTCGTTTCGTTTCATTTGCATTCACACCGCTGGCCCCCATGACCCTCCTTTCCCCCTTCCACTTCCGCGCCTCCCCCTGCCTCCGCCCCGTTGCGCAATTCGGTGGGGCAGCTCGCAGCTCGCAGCTCGCAGCCCGTATGTGGGTTAAACTGCTGCCACGGCTGCTGATGTTGCTGCTGTTGCTTTTGCTATTGCTATTGCTGCCGCTGCACCACAGGCCAGGCTACAGAAAAAAGAAACAGAAAAGGAAGGAGGGGAAGTCGGAGTAGGAGGTGCCTGTACATGGAAAGAAATTCCTTAAAGGCCTTGGGCGGGAATTGAAACAATAGCTTAATGAGCTGGTGCATTTCTGGAAGTATTAAAATTAATTATTTTTAAAATTCTAATAGAAAAATATTTAAAATTAAATTTAAAAATCCTAAATCTAAGTTTAGGAAGACATTTTTAAAGGCACTTAAGTCTTCCGCTAACCTTGCGATCAGCTGTTTCTTACAAATCGCGCAGTGTGACCATGCAACTAGCTGAAAACGGTTACTTTTCAAAAGTGTCCGCTTATCTTAATTTACTAGGTTCAGGAGTAGAGGACCATTTGGCTTGGTGTAAAAGTTGCAAGGGGACAAAATAACTGGGAAAATTAACCCAAAACGAAACGAGAAAAGGTTTATGTAAACAAGCGAACACACACACACAGGCGCGTACTTACCAACACACCCGCAGAGGCCCTGCTCATGCGAAAGGCACGAAACTGCTGTTAACCTATTTGCCGTAATGGTTACGGCGGTGATTTCGACCCGGAGACTCTCTCGGCTCGGCGGCTAATAAGCCGAGAGTCCGAGTCCCATATTTGAGTCGAGCGATGGCATGGGATGGAGTTGAGGAGGCGGGGGAGGCGGAGGAGTCGATTAGGGTCCCCGAACAAAAGTGAAGTGCAAAACTGCAAACTTGGCGGTAAATTAAAGTGCTCGATGTTCTAGGAAATTTTCAAAAAGCTTCCCAAATTGCCTCGCAAAAAATGGGATGAATGAATCACCCCGGAGAGATCGGCGACGTAGTAATTTCAAGGGGTTGAAAATGGGCTCACCACAAGTTTTCCAAATGGAAACTGGAAATAATAAATGCGCAAGGAGGATTCTATTATTTCGCAGTGTCCTATTATCATCTTTTCTTTGAGTATTATTGCGGGGTTCCCTTTGTATTTCACATGGTGAGGAAATCCACATTCTTATACAGTCAGGGATATACAAATAGTTCCAGAGAAGTTCATTCAATTACAAGAATAACCTCCCTTTCATTCTAAAATCGTTTTTTTCCCCTTTTCGTTTAGATCTTCTCTTCTTTTGTTATTTATATAATGATTTTTATTAATTAAAGTCCAAAGAACTGTTCTGAGCGTCATAATTGGCCCAATGAACAACAGTTATACTTTCCAATTATATATTCGTATAGAACGACCTGCTTTTTAGTGGAAATAGAGTATAATCGTTATGATTATATACCTCAAAGTTCTGAAAGCTTGACTGGCAGTAACTTAGAAACAGGTTTCTTTCCGTGATTCCCATCTCTGAAGTCATTTATATTTTGATTTCTAATATTCCCCTCTCATTAATCAGCTAATAGTGTCAGAGCTTTTGATGATTTGTAAACCACCTGATGGCGGCAGCCGAGAAAACCCACCAACTCCGCGACCTTGCCGCGCCATGCCCATAAATATTCAACGATTTTTTAATTGCCTCCAATGCCTCTGCCTCTGCCTCTGGGATATGGCCTGGGCTCTCTCTACAGTAATTGCAGTCACAGTTAATTGGCGCTGCATCAATTGAATGTTATTAGAGGTAAAGCCGCAGTAAAAACAGCGAATAAACAATTACAACTGCCCATCCATCCATTGACTTTGACGCCGTTCAAGTTCACGCTGAGGCGAAAAAGCTTCCATAACAAATTACTTGCATTTGTAATTATCGAACGAAGCACAAGTATTTCTACTCGTCTTCGTTTGGAGCGTTTAATTGAATTACTGTTAATGAAATGCCTCTGTCCGGACTCCGGAGTGACGTAACAATTTCTCCCTTTCATAAACCGAACAACCGAAAAAAATCAGCAGAAAAATGAGCAAAGTCAGAAGCCAGCCACAAGCAATATATTTGAAAACAATGGAGGGCTAAACCATAACAATAAGCAATAATCTAGAAGAATTCGCTGCCAAGCGAAAACACATAATAGCCGCAATAAGAATAGGTAAGAGGACAGGTGTATGTGGAGCCAAGAAAGCCAGGGCAGGGCGAGTGCCCAATGTAGGTCTGGCAAGTCGTTCAGCAGGTGAGAGGGTAGCAAAGCGAAACTATGCTGCTTGTTGTCGTCGGTGATGCGAATTTATCTAGGTAATAGTACCTGGTATTTTCCTACCTAAGCGATGAGTATGTTTAGTACCTTCTAACCTGACTTTATGCACTATAATTTCATTTACTTGCTAGCTTGAAACTGTTAAATGATGAGAATTTGGAAACTAATTTAATTCTTGATTAGTTGGCAGGCCATAAATAATATTGTTACAACCCAGAAATATTTTAATCGTGAGGCATAAATTATTGTATAAAACCTTTTTATTGCTTCAAGGTCAAGGCAATCAAGTTTAGCTTAATGGGTTACATAATATTGGGCATATTATAAACATTATCTTTTACAAACTGGTTTTGTGATTTGACATTCCAAAGAACTAGTAGCTAAATAATTTGGTTATAATTAAAAAAAAAAAGTAGAGGCTAAGAAATACATTCTGAAGCTATAATTCCCAACTATGCAGTTGTAGCAATAAACTAATTGTAAGCTAATCCGATCAAAGGCTGGCCGACTACTTACAGGTCAAGCTCAGAGTTCCAGTTTAATAAATTAGTAAATTGGTAGTTTAATGGGTTATCTAGATACGGAAGCTTTCACTCTAGTTTTTGCTCATTTTGCTGGGTACCTGACCGTTGGAAGAGTCCAAGAGCCAAGGGGGCGGTGCAGGGCTGGCGAATGAATTACATTGTCGCCTGCCAGCATCGATTCTGGCTAAATTGGGACGCTGCTTGTCGCTGTCTCTTACTGCGCTCTCTTTCTGCCCTCTATCTCCCACTCTCTCTCTCTGGGCCATTGTGGCTGCCAAAAGAACCTCCGCCTCTTCTTCTGCCGCCTTTGCTGCAAACTGATTTCTGTGCTGCTGTTGGCCTGGCCCAAGTGCAGCAGCAGCAGCAGCAGTACAGAACCGTCGCCAGTCTACCCGACAACAACTGGGGCAATTTTTAATTAAAATGCCAAAAATAAAGCCCAACGACAAATATATGTTTCATTGTCAGCTGTAGGGTTGTCAAGTAATGAGATTTAATATTTCTACATGACTTGTGCCATATTGAAAATGAGAAGTAATCACAGATGTGAGATCTGAAGGGTTCTTCTTCGGAGGGGCAAAGTGCTGACCAGAAAATAACTCGAGGCCGAGAAACAAGAGCTCTTAAATATAGAAATTGGTTCCCAAATTAGATTTCTTGTTCTGAAGAAACTGTGAGGAAGGGATTTTTATAATGCTATAGGGTGCCCTGTAAATGTGATGTTTAAGCTTTAAAAAATGAGTCTAAAAATCATATAAAAAAGTATAGATAGTGTGCTGTTACATTTCAATTTAAGTTGAATAAAATAATATTAAAAAATAAGTTTATTGTGGAAAAGGATACTTGCGGAATCGAGGTCAAGGTGGTTTGATTTAAAAATTAAGTCAAAATTCCATTTTATGTCAAAAAAGCATTTAAAAATTGCTTCTTATATTATTTTATTATTTATTGAAATAGGTTTTTAGAAAATTTAAAATAAAATGAGTTTTTTAGCTAGTTAGTTAGTTTAGTTTAATTTTATTAATATTAAACTCCTGCGATTCGAGCCTAAAAATCTAAAAACAAATCTTAAACACTCTCAAGGTTATATACCCTTATTTTTGAAGTGTTAAGTGGCGTTAAATGGCAACTTACACAAATAAGGAAATTCATTTCTTGATGCTTCAGGTACTTCTTGGTATACACAATATTCTCCCGATTAAGACATGGTGTGCCTGTCGGCAGATCTCGTGATTTTCCAATTCGATCTGAAGTGGCTCGCTGGGCGGGGGGGAATATCCATTGACACGTTTATGGCAGCTATCCAGGCTACCGTATCGGGTCTACATCGGGTCAGAGCTCTGGGGGAAGGTGGCAGGAGGTGGGAATATTGGCAGAACCGAGGGGGAACCAGGGACCGACTTGTTTACTTCGACTTGCCGTAAGTTCTTTTTGTTTGAGTTAGTCTTTTGTTGGCTGTTGCTGTTGCTGTTGCTGCTGCTGTTGTTGTTCTTGGCTGCCGCTCGGTTGTCGTGTTGCCATTTGACTGCCTTCGCCTTTATTTATGGATAATTCATAGACGCACCTTGGCGCAGGCACCTGCAAACACGAATTCGATTTGATTGGAAGCGCTGCTGCCTGGCCCCCTTTCCCCCCGGACTCTGTATTGACGAGCGACCTAGCGACATAGTTTCGCAGTTTGGCTTCGCTGCCCCCCAAGTAATTTACATATAGAGCCGACACACACACTCACACACACAGATACTCGTGCGCACCCACACATGTGCAGGGCTGCATGTCTGCTGCTGTTGTTGCCTCAGTTGTTGTTGCTGTCTCTTGGCCTAATTGTGAGCTTTTGATTTTGTTTTCATGGGAAGCCCCGGCATTTTGTGCTCTCCGTCGGTGCCTTGCCCCTCGGCGGATTTCGCTTGGCTCAGCATATTGGTTCTTGCCCGCTGCATATTTTCCACGTCCATTTTTCCCATTTTTCCCATTTTCCCTGCTAATACATACCTTGAATGTTTTTCTCTTTTTTCCTCTGCAATGTGCTCGCTCGTAGGGCCGCAAAAGTTGCTGCTGTGGCCGCCTAGTTGTTGTATTTATATTTGGCCATATTACGTTGTATAACCTTCACCCATTTATGCCACGAAAATAACACGGAAGACGAGGAAAAACCGACGAAAGACGAAAGAAGTCAGGGCAGAAGTACTGAGTTTTTGGAGAGTGTATATACAGAGAATATAGAAAACAGCATTAAGTGGAAGACTTATTAATCAGTTATACTGGGGAATCAAGTTTAATTATTAACAATCTTTCCGTTTAACATGAGAGCTTTTAGATATTTGGAAAGGATTCGGAACTTTTAAATGTGGAAAAATATTAAAAAGTTGTATAAATCTGCGCTTAAAATCTCATAGATATTTGTCATCTTCTTTAAAGATTTTGTATAGAGAAAAATGTTAAAAGGTACTTACTTAAAGTATTTACCAGCTACTCCATTAAATTCATGTCTTAAAAATCCATATAAATCGAGATGTAATTAAATTTATATGCCAGAATATCCCCCATTTTTTCCAAGTGTATGCCATGCATTAGGTGTACAGATAAATTCATATTTATAGACGGATGTTTGGGCCGATGCCTGCATTTTTCGTGGTGACAGCGCGTTGGGCACGCGTTGCGTATACGCAACGTGGTCGCGGCCGCGGCGACTCCATTATGCAACGCACATAATCAGCGCTAATGTGAAATTCTAATTTCATATGGTGTACTCATTAATAATTATAATTACGCTGCCAGCCACAGCAAAAAACCCCACAACAAACAGCTAAAAGCCAACAGCTAAAAGCGGCAGCAACAGCCGCATTAGGGAGACCTCCTACCAGACCCCACCAGCAGCTGGGCTTCCGGAGCCTCCTCCAGCCTTAACTCCTGCTTCCGATTTTCTGTTGACTCGACACAAATAGGCGCTCGCTCGTCTGATATTTATAACAAACACACGCAGACTCGGGCACACTCCTTCACATCCTTCCATCCTGCCATCCATACACACACTCGTCATCAACGCGTGCACATATCAACGACATGCTAAACAAAGGCGGCAGCTCTGAGCCCAGTCAACGGAGTCTAAAGCCAAAATCCAAAGCAGCTTACTCCTCCACTCGACGACTGACTACGAGTGGTAGCAGGCTCAGAGCCCCTACAGGGCTTGTTATCTCAAAAAAAGGCGGATATTTAACGTTTCATTTAGTGCTTATTACATTTTAAAGGCAAACTATCAGAAATTTTCTTAAATTCAAGCTTTGTTTCAGGTTTTATTCACAGAAATATTTAAGGCTTTATATAAATTATATATATACCCATTTTCTGCAAAGAATGAGTGGTATTTATTGATTAAAATATTTCCATATATGCAAAGGAAAATAGTTTTAAAACCGTCACATCAAAGCCTGCACCAGTAAATATATATATTTGAGACCCGCTGACTGTATACTAGAAGGTTTTAATAGTATCTTTTTTTTCCGTGCCTCATGAGTGGCGAACTCAGTGACATCCTGAAGCTACCCTCCAAAAATGTGGCTCATAAAAAGCCAGCAAATATGGGATGGCGTGGCTTGATGGCTGCTCTGGGGGACGGGAAGGAGGATGGCCAGAATGGGGGGTCTGGCGCGCAATGAGCATAAATTATGCGCACAAAGAGAAGCCGCGGCGAGGGGCGGGGACTCAAATCGGGGCTTCCTGGCGGGGGTTCCAGGCGCCAGCGACGCCATTCACGAGTACGTACCTCCTCCTACCTTCCACCTCCACCCAGCCTGCTCGGATAGACAACCGAGCCGAGTCTCTGTGCCAACAACACAATGGGGAAACCCTTTTTTATTTTTCTTAATTCTGTTTTTTTTTTTTGTGAAACCATGCCGCCGGACCTTTGTTCGATCCTCCCATCCTGGGGGTCAGTGGGCGGCTGGCTCTCGGCATCGCGTGCCTGGTTATTGATTTTCGCTTTCGTTTTTCATGCGGCATGCGAGGCAGCAGGAAGAACAAGCAGGCCAACAGCCAATAATTGTACACACACAGAACCTGCTTGCCTCCTTGCCTGCTTACATATGCTTTTGGCCGAAAGTTTGCCCTCCGTTTGGACGGAAGACGCACTGACTGACAGGACTGGCCGAGGGAAAATTCATTTGACAGAAGACGACTCAGCCGAGAACGTGCCGCCAAAGTCAATGAGGTCGCACCTCAGCCTCTGCCCGGCCCGGCCCGGGGCATTCAGCCTCTGAGCCTCTCAGCCGCGGCGTCCTCATTCACATTTGCCAGCTGGTTAAGTATGCGCCGTGTTTACCTTTCGCTTGGCATGTCCTTGCCGCGGGCTTTAAAGCCCCGTTTGCCAGTTGCTCATAATAAAGTCGGGCGAGGACTCCTGCTCCTGCTCGGGCTCGGATAAGGCTGTATAAGGCTATAAGGCTGTGTAGTTCCCCTTCTTTATGGCTTATGACTTTTGCTCCATTGTTGTATTTGCATTCGTGTCGATGTCGCCTTCATTTCGCCTCTTTTGTCAACTTCCGTTAATGCTAAGCCGCCTTCCGGCCGCGTCCTGCCACGCCTCCTCTTTACCTTTCCAGGCAGGTGGGGGGCACTAAAGCCCAGTGACTCCGCCGGGCAGTTATCAAGCCAGCCGAGCTGACCAGTTATCCGCACTTAGCCTGCTCCTGCCATTGTTTGGCTTGATTTTATTTTAGTTGCTCCCATTTTTCGGGGCTTCCCCTTCCTGTTTTCCGTACTTCCGGGTGGGCGTACCCTGCTCCGATTTCCCCACGTTCTATATATACTGTGTATATGTACTCTGTGGTATCGCTCTGTGTGTCGTTGTCAACCCATTTTGGGCTGGCTGCAATTATGAATTTGGGGCAATTGTTCGGTGTGCACTCGGATGGCTCCACTGCGGCTTTGATTTGGGCCAAGAGTTGGGGACATTCGCAGCTGCAAAGGACTAGCTTCATTGTACCGGGCGGACCGACTAGATTAAACTGGCCAAGATAGGCGATATGATGGGGTCTAACCGAACAGAACGGCAAATGAAAGGCCAAGTGAGTGACATATCGCTTCATCGGATGACACCATTGTTGATTGATTGATGAACACACATCTAGCAGCGACAAGTGTCATTTGGTTAACTCATATTGGGAGGGGAGGTTTGGGGCGTTGCATCTGCGACTTGGCTCAGAGCTTGAGCTCATCATAAACTTGGCTAATTTCAAAATCCAGTATTCAGTCACGGCTCGAGCAGGTCCGGTTCTCAGAGTGAGTCACCTCTATGCATCCCACTCCCTGATTTTCACCGCTCTCAACTCGCGGGGCTCATTACTCACCGACTTGAGGTGCACATACTTTTTCAATTTTTTAATTTTTTCCCAGCCTGGAAAAGTGTGTGTTTGCCAGGCTTTCCTTACAAACACACGCTGACAGGCCAAACAAATGAAACGTTTTCGGATTAGCAATGTCAATGTTGCTTCGGAAATGTCGGGATAAATTGCCCATCAGCCTTTGTCATCAAAAAGTCGAGGATGCCTGCCTGTGCGTGCGTCGTCCTTTGGCAGGCCGAAGATTTATCGCACATGATATTTGTCAGAACGCCGAGAGAGATAAAGATACACAACACGAACAAACACACGGAGAGGGTAGAGACCCGCCGCTGTCAGCAGATTTTGTCTGAGCCCCGAGCCTATGAAAAGACGATAAATGAGTTCGAAATGGGCAAACAAAGTGGGGCGATAGAGCCGGGGATTTTCGGTCCTCGAAAGAGTTTATCTCCTGGCACTTGTGGCTCCTCCACTGGAGGCCCCCACTATTGCCAAACTCTAATGGCGAGCAACTTGTAGTTTTATCAGCGTCGCGGCGTCTAAAGCGAAAACACAAAAATACAAAAACAAAACAATTAAGAGCAAAGTGCAGCACATAACGTAAACTATTTACTGATAAGAATATAAATACACACGGGGCGGGGAGGGACGGGTCGGGCCGGAGCTGAGCTCTCTGGAAACGGCTGAGCAAACACTTGCAAACCCAGCGACGACGAGCACTCGACAGTTTGTAGATAAAGTATCTACCAGATACGCTGGCTCTCTCTCTCCCAATCACTCTCTCCCTCTCGCCTCTCTCCACTATCCCATTCTCCCTCTAGCCCTCTCTCCATTCTCAGCTCTCTCTCTCTCTCTCTGTGGCTAGCAAGTGTTTGAATCTCGCAGATACTTTGGCCTGCCCGCCGCTGCCGCCGCCGCCTCGGAACCCATTTCGTTTTTAATTGTTTTCAGTTTCTGAATTTAGTTGTATTTGATTTTCACGTACTCGCGCACTGTCTTAGTCGTCGCCGTCGTCGAAGGAGGTGTGTGTTTTTTGTCAGAAGTTTCAATTTTGGAACCCGCAACCATTCGTTCCCAGTCTCAAGTGAGTGTTGTCGTGTCGTTAAGTGCTGGGTCCCCTCGCCATATCATCATCGCCGCCAACTGACAGTTTTGTTACTTGAGAGCCCCGCAAAGTGGTTGAGGCTGTGAACAAAAAAGTGCGCTGTTCCCGGGCTTTGATGTGCTCGCTGTGGCGCCCTAGACCCAACTGAGGCCTTTCAATTAAGCAACAAAGCATAAATCTTGCAGGGCATTGAATGCGGGTCGCGTGTCCCCCTTCGGAGCTCCGACTCCAGCTGAAACTTTACCCAAAAACTTCTGATGTCATGCTTAGTCTAATACCCAGCTGACTTCTCATTTCTGGCTCGGGATCCTATATTACTTACCCCCCTTGATTTGGCCCAGGAGAAGCCCCTACCCCTTTGCCTATCTACGTCTCTGGCCGAGCGCCTTATCGACAAACCGAAAAGCAACGAAAATAAACCTTATCGCTGTCGTCTCCGCTCGAGTGATAACTGGAGTCCGACGGGGAGATAAGTTGGCCCTATGTGTGTGCGAAGTATGAGTGGTCGTTGCGGGTAAATGGTATATTTCCTTTCCTCCTATGCCTGATTTTTCGCTCCTCATCTGCTATATACTATGTGCCTGAACTCCATGATAAAGTCGGGAAGAAATCGGGCTGTTGTTGACGTCGCTACAGGCGGGCTGGCTTCCTCTTGGCTAAAGGGTGAATGATTCGTTCTTGTATTCAGTTTTTTCCCTAGAAATTAGATAACGTCGTTGATATACACATATATATACCGTACCCAGTGACTGGGGCCAATCAGGACAGATATCTGCCGGGGCAGGCAACCTGCCTCGCTCCTCTGTGCCGCCCATTTCCACCCACTTTTTGCATTTCAAATGCTTGTCGCTGATTATAATTCCGTTGCCGCCGAGGCGAGTCCTTGGACTGATTGGAGAGTGCATTTCATTTCATTCAACGGCAGCTGCTTCCAATTCATCACCATTAACACATTTTCGGCTTGAATGCCTCAGTGGCCTTTTCTAATCTGCAGCGGCTTTTTTGCTGCATTTTCCCCACCAAATTCAAGGACACACAATGGGGAAAAATGTCGAGCAAATGGCCCCGCTCTCTGGGGAACTTTGGGGCTCAGTGACTGAGGCTCTTGGGCCTGTGGGCCAACTGCAGCTGAAATTTGATTGCCAAGTTGTCGCATTTATTATTCGACGATGACTTTTGTTTAGACTTCGACTGACGCCATTTTGAGCGCTCGCTCGCTCGCCTCGAGTTGGAATTCTTCTACGAACGAAGCTGACAAAATAACAAAAATACGAAATAACAATCAACAAATAGCTGAAAAGAAGAAACAAACATCGAGAGGCATTAAGTGAATTAATTGAAAAACTCAAATGCCAAGCCGAGGCGCAAAAGCAACTGGTTCTCAATCGAAAACTCGTTCCGCCGCATCTCCTAAGGCTCGCTAGCTGCCACCGCTTAAATCGATCTTTAGTTTCTTGATTTTCGCATTTGTAGCTCACTAATTTTTTAAGTAAATGCAAATCTGTGCGGCTTACCTGTTTTGTTCCCCGCGCGCTTCTGGCGGCGACAGGTGCAGCAGCGTACAATTGTATCTGATAGTACGCACTGGCTCGCCGCCGCGACCGCTTGTATCTATGTATCTGCGGCGCCTGCTTGCTTAGCATTTGCCATCTCTTCGATTTATTGCTCATTTTGCTTTGCTTTCGGTCTCTACAAAACGAAGAAGAAAAAACTTATTCAATGGTCAAGGTCGTTTGCAGTCAAATCGACCGACACACACAGACTTGAGGGGTCTCAGCACTACACCGCTGAACAGAAAATACGAAAAAAAGAAATAAAAATATTAAAACGTTTGTATAATTAAACGCCATTTTAAACAAATAAATGCGCGCTGTGTCTGTCTGTCGCTTAACGCTGCAGATTTGGCTTTGTTGTTGCTGCCGCGCTTCGGTTTTTGTGTCGGCGCATTTATAATTAGCAATGAAATCATAATAAAAAATAAAACAGCTCATGCATAATTGAGTTGCAAGTTGGGGTTTCATTGCCGACCTGCTCGTTATTCAAAAAATAACTAACAAAGCAACAGCTCTCCATTGGCTTGGACTTTAGATAGAGATGATTTAGATGGAACGAATTTTAAGACACGATTCATATTTTTATGGCATATACAGCATATAGCAGGGCTTTAAGTAAGGTGGGTAAAGACCCAGATTCCGCAGAGTTTCGAAAGTTATTCTCCTTAATTTGATATTTAACATTAGGTTAAATGCAGGACTGAGTACAGGCGTACTTCTCATTAAAACAGCTGTATATCCAACTTCTTGTCCTGGAAAGGATCTCTTTGTGTTTTTAGCAAGCAGTCGTGTTTTAAATATTTCTCTAAATATATTTTAGAGATATGTTAATAGTATTGAAAGCTTAAATTATTAAAGAACTAATTAAATCTTTAGTAGGATGGGTCATTTCAGGGTTTAAAAGACTTCACACCGTTCGAAGCCTGCTCTATACTGCTGTCCTTTTTTTAATACTATTATTTTAGATTTCTGGTGTAAATAAAACCATTTTTTGCGGCAGCTAAGGGAGTAATCTCAGAGATTTTACCTAGCTTATTAGTGTAATTTAAGATATTTAAACTGCTATGAAGAGGGCGGAAAATAAATAAATATTATTACCAATAAGTACCTTAGACAGTTCTATGTTAGCTTTAATTAAGATACTGCCTTTAAATCGTATATATTTATTTAGTTGGAGTGCGCAGAGATTTCTCAGCCTTTCTAACCGCATTCTACCCCCATATGGGATCCTTTCTTATAGGGGGCCCTGCCATTCAATCAAACATTTCTCTATGGATTCCTATAATTCATGCCTGATGTCGTCTGCTTTCCATCATTCACGAGCTTGATTCAAACTATCAAATCTATCCAAACCAATCCAATCCCGACTCAACTCAACTCATTTGCCTGCCCTCCGAACAGTTTTTGATATGTGAATGCCTTACACACACTAAACCCCCGCTTTATAGAAGAACCCCGAATTTCCCCGCAAAATGCCTCGCTCATTTTGTAAATAGCATCCTTTGAAGTCGAACAAGGACCCCAGATCAACTCAAACGTTTGTAACTATCTAAATGTTAATCACCTGTGTGTGTTTTACTACTCGAGAAATGCATATTGCCACTCTGACAACTGTATCTATATCTTACTTACCAGTTTAATGCCGAATTACATACCTATATATTGCCTAAATGTTTACTGTATGTATGTATATTTATTATTGCTGCATAATTCACTCATAAATATTTTTTTCTTTTTCTTTTTTTCATATAAACGTTTAAAAAAAACCAAAACTCGCACATTCCACCACAAACCACCAACAAAAAAAAAAAACTAAAAACTAAATGAAACTGAAAAAATACTGAAAAACTGAAAAAATACTTTACATATCCAGAAGGATCGTGAATAAATATAGAGTAAATCCGTACATGTGCACAGGCATATTTAGAGAGTCTCTGAGAGCGATCGATAGCTGTTTGCTCAGCAAGGACCAAGGACCTCATCCGCATAGCCCCCATCACTCTCTCTCTCAGATGCCAGTGGCGGATCCATCCCGATAAGGCATCGCATCGCATCGCATCGCTCAGCATCGCATTCATCGAACGAGGACAAGGACGAGGACGAGAACGAGGACGAGAACGAGGACGAGGACGAGGACAAGGACAAGGACTTGGACAAGGGACAAGGACGAGTAGGAGGACAAAAAACAGAGACTGACGATCGTTCGTTCGCCCGCTCGCTCTATCTATCGCTCTTTCGCTCTCGCACGCACCAAAAGAATACCAGAAATACCAGAAACAATACCAAATACCAAATAATACCAAGCTAAACAGACTCAAGCCTCATTACCAAACATCGAACTGTCGTTTAACCAAAAACCGAATCGAATCGAATCGAATCGCATCGAAACGAACCGAATCGAACCGAATCAATCCAAGCCAATCAACTCCAATCCAATTCAATTCAATTCAAAATCCAATTCAATCCAAACTCAAAAGCAACTCAACTCGCAAGAGATACTCCAACGAGACATAGAAACAGAACAGTAAACAGTAACAGAAACCCAAAGCAAAAGCAAAGCAAAAGCAAAAGCAAAAGCAAAGCATAAGCATTAGCAAAGCCTAAGCTATAGCTTCAGCTAAAGCCAATCATCAGTCAAGTCGTTAATCCAAAAACCAGCAACATTCAGTTAAAAATGGCCGAAGACGCTACCATGGAGACATGTCCAAGTCCTGAAATCGGCGACTCACGCAAAAGGCCACTCGATTCCGATCCGGAAAATGAACAAACTAAACGCTCACATTTCAGTTCCGGTAAGTTGACCAAAAAATCCAAATCCAAAATCCAGAACCAAAAAAATCAAAGCAAAATCCAAAACCCAAGCTCCAAATTCATTCCGAAAGCAGTTAGAAAAATTGGAGAAACAGAAAGAAGAATATGTCAATCGCTCTTGCATTTACCATTATATCGCGCTCTCTCTCCCGCTCTCCTATCTCTCTCTCCTACTCTATATATCTGTCTATCTATCTCTCTCTCGTTCGTTATCTATCTTTATCTCCGAGCCGTATAAATAACTCATTCAGTTCAATGTTTGCCTAACTTTTTCGCCGATCGTGCCGTGCCGTGCCGTTCCGTTTTCCGCCTGCCCTTCTTTGTTATATAGTCACTGTTGTTGTTGTCACTGCAATATATCCCCCCGACCGAGCCCGATATACCCGCTATATACCCCCCATTGAACCCCCCCCCACCCCTTTCTCACTATATAGTATCTATGATTTCGTTGCTTTTGTCGTTGTCGCTGGCTGTTGTTCGCTCTGTGTTTTGTTGTGTGTTAAGTTTTCAATTAATCAGCACGAGAAATTCATTTGCAGTTTGCCCCCAATACACGTTCGATGTCAGTTTTGCAAGCGACAAACAGACAGACAGACAGGCAGACAGGCAGCCAGGCAGACAGGCAGACGGACAGACTTTGATTTGTAATTAAGCCAGAGATAGAGATATGGCGTATACGCCCCGAGGACCCGTCCGTATATGACAACTGGCATGTGGTCGGTCTTTTGCGCAGGATTTGGCGCCCAGACACTGTGGGCCCAGGCCCAGTTTGACCCATTTTCGCCACGACCTCCGCCTGCAATCTGCAGTCCTCCTGCAACCAGTCCTTAGCCTCAGCCTCAGCCTCAGCTCCAGCGTTAGCTTCAGCTCATCAATGGCCTGCAATTAGATACAAGTGCCAGTCCGGCCCTGAGCTCTCTCCGGATCACACTTGGCGGGGACAGCTGATGGATGCCCCGCAGCTCGGAGAGTGGGTCACCACCGCCGCCATTCATATGGAGATGAAGAAGCTCCGTCATAAGCTCCAGTCAATAGCCAATAGCTCCATTGCCAAACCCAAACCCAAACCAAAGCCGAATTTGAGCCCCGGAGTCCAGCTATTAACTAGTTGCTTTGCATGATTTGCTCGGCTCGAAACCAGCTGGCTGGCAGCTCCAAGGTGAGCGAGCCACAGCCACGCAATCGAAGTACCTGTCGTCATAGCCACCGAAATAGCAAAGGTGTAAATGCTAGCTAGAGTCGCTTTGATACTCGATACTCCATCGGTGTGAGCCTGGTTTGTCGAGTCTCCTAAATGCTAAGACCGATTGTCATATTGGTTTTCAGTTAAGCTTTTCGGGGGAGAGACTAAAAACTGAGCTGAGAACTGAGAAATCCAAGCTGACAGATAGTTTACGTTTCGCAGAGCAGGCAAGGAGAAATACGTGTTACACAGAATTTAAGTTGAGATACAAAATTCGTCCAAATTCATGTGGAAAGTACAGAGTCACATCTCCCAATGTTGTTGCACCCAAAATTCTTAAGTACGTTTTGAGTTGGAATGCGGAAATTCTGTTCGAGTAAGTTCAAGTTCGCTAGATAGGTAAATATGAATACATTATTCGTGACGCTATTTTCCAGGCCATCAATTTATGGCGTAGTTTTGGTAACAAATTCGTGTTTGTCTTTTGAAATGACACAATTTTATCAGCTGTTTGGCCAGGCTGCTGCACTCGCATTTAGTTGGCTTATAGACACGATATATATGTGTGCTCAGCTGGGCATTTGTTATTAATTAGCCTATTAGCCACCATTGAAGCCATTGTGTCTGCCGTCTTCTCACTTGCCGGACGCAGAACAGGTCCATGTCATATGCGTTTGGGTATTTACACACTTTATTTATTAGTTTTCAAACAATTTATTTGCTTAGCTGCCTCGACAGTCTCTCATTTGTTGGTTATTTATTTGGTTTTCACTGTTTTTTTCTCAGTTTTTTTTTTTTCAGTTTTTTGTTCAGTTTTTTCCCCCAGTTTTCATTGTTATTTATGGCTGTCAGGGTTGGTTAGGGCTTGGGCTTGGGCCTGGGTCTGGGATTGCTGGCTGAGTATCTACTAGATAGAAGTGCGTCAGCCGCCGTTACTGTGGCTGCTGCAAAGGAAATGCAGTAAAAGTGGGGTGGCATAGGGTCAACCTGTCGGGGCCAAAGGCAGGAGACAGCTCAGTCAGTGGGTCTCTGGACCTGGAACTGGTTCTGGTGCTGCTGCTGCTGCTACTCGTTCTGGGGCTTATGTAATCAATGCTGGCACAGGCTGCTGCCGAACGCTGTGCGGGGGTGTTCTCCATGATGCGAGAGCCAAGCCAAGGCAGCTGCTCTCCGCGCGAGAGCAACGTGAGCTGCTCTCGGAAAAACGTTGACAGCATGGCAAGCGGTTGACCTACTTTGATGACAATGCGGGTGTGCGAAGTGTGTGCGAAGTGTGTGTGTGTGTGCTCGTGTCCGTGTCCGTGTCCGTGGTCGTGTCCCTGTTCGTGTGCCTAGGAAAGGGTCCTGCGCAGTGGTGAGAGCTCGGTGTCCCATTCAGCTGCACTGCAGCATTTGGCGCCATTGCAGCCGCCACAGCAGCCGCCACAGCAGCAGCAGCAGCCACATGAGCCAAGTGCCAGAGCAACGTCCTTGAGTGGGCCTGGCCTGCATAACTGGGTTGGCTTTGGCCAGCTCCTGCTCCTGCTGCTGCAACTGCAACGGCATCGGCTGTTGCCTGGCCGAATCTCAAGTGCGTTTACTGCCTCAGGGCTGCCCTCTCTCTGCGTTTTGGCCACAATCACAGCCAGTATCTCTCTTTGTGTGTGTGTGTGTGTGTGACTTGTGTTTTTGGGTTACCTTATTCTTAGGTGCAGGCCATTGTTGCTGCGGCTCAAGTGGCCATCGGTGTTGTGTGTTTGTTGCACTTGTACAGCATCTCGAGTGGCCTACTAATAACTCAAGTGGCTTTCTTTTAGGGCCAGTGATTAGGCCACAGAAAAAGTATGTGCAAAGGCAAAAGTAGGGGTAGCAGGCCAGTGGCCAGGATAATTGGGTCATCAGTGTGGGCCTGAAAATCAGTTAAATTACGCATACGCAGTGTGGGCCCATGCAGATGCCACATTAAGCATACGCAGTGTGGGCCAGCATACCCTTTACGGATCGCTTAATTAACTCGACTCATTCGGCGTTGATTTGCCCATTGAATCGGCAATCAGATTTCGGCTTGCTGGCTGGAAAACGTGACACGTTCACTCTGTCCGCCGCTGGCTTATCACGTTGGCTCCGTTTCGGTATCACATGTTGCCACAGCAGTTTCTATTTTCGACACACACACACACACACACACACTCCCTCCGGCCTCTCTCGCTGTCTATTTTTTTGAGGTTCCCTTTTGGTGTTTCTTCTTTCCTCTGATAATGAACCGAGTGACATGGAATGATGTGAGGCAATCAGCAGCAGGGGCAGCATTAGATCATACGCACACAGACAGCTATATCATCATCTGCCCATGATCGCGCTCGCTGAGTCACATACTAGTGACTCTTTACGGCTCTCCAGCTCTCCAGCTCTCCAGCTCTCCAGTTCTCCGGCTCTCCGGCTCTCCAGCCCTAGCAGCTCTACGGCTCTCCGGGCCGCTCTCCAATTCTCCGGCGCTCCTCTCTTCCAAACTCTATGCTTGAGTCTGGGCTCCGTCTTTGGAATTCTTCAGTGCGGTTTTGTCGCTCGTTTCGTGCGCTCGCTCGCTGGCAGTCGCTTTCCGTTTTAGCTTTTTCATTCGAAATCCAAAACACACACACACACGCCACTCCCTCCCGCGCAGCCATTGGCAGCAGCATGTTGTTTGCCAGAACAACGTCGACGTCCAGCATGCAGCAGGATCTGAGTCCGAGCCCACAGCAGCTGGGACACCAGCTCATCCACCAGCAGCAGCAGCAGCAGCATCAGCATCAGCTTCAGCACCAGCCAACGTTTCAGCTCCAGCCAGCTAGCTTCTGTACGTGCCATCCTCCCCCCTAGAGTATCTCTCAGTACCTTATTACCCTAGTATCTTAGTATCTTAGTATCTTTGTATTTTTGCACCTGAGCATGAGTGTATCTCGGGCTCTCTCCCCGTGTTGACCTTGGTAATTAGCGTGTGCATTGGTAATTATAGGGTTTATCTCATTCGCTATTTGCCAGGAGCTTTGCGGCCGCCGCTCATACACGGCGTATGCGTAATATTCCGATATTAATATTAGGCAACGCAGCGGCGGCAATTAACGTCTTGTCAACGCTGGGGCTTCAAGGTCGTCCTCTACTTTGTATGGTTCTCCCTTTATCGCTCCGTATTGAAGTCTTCGAATTGGTTACACTTTTCCATAAAATATTTGCTAATCGCTGAAAAGCAAGCCCACTCACGGCACACACACAGTGGACACAACGCACAGCCAGCAACGAATTCAGTTCAATGCCAGGCATGGCATAATGATTATTCAAAGTGGACAGAAGCCCACAAAAAGCACTAGACAAACACGACAACTCGAGGTGAAGTTTGACCTCAGCTCAAGCTCGGCTCGGCTTGGAATCGGGGCTTTATCAGTTGATTCTTGAAATCAATTTCGAGTTAGTTGCCAGTAATTAACTCGAGAGTCAAGTACTTGAGGCTCAAAATAAGAAAAACGAGAAAAAACACAACAATTGTTGACTTGAAATGCGGGAAGCAAAACGGCGGCAAAACCTAACCTTGAAAAATGATTTGAATGTGGGCAAACATGTCTCACTCTATCTCTGCGACTGTATAGTGTGTGTAGAGTGTGTGCGTGTGTCTTTGCCTTTGAAAAAGCCAAAAATAAGTTGAGACACTGGTCGTGGCCATGCCCAAACCGCTCAAGTTGCTCCAAAACGAAACGAAAAATACACAAAAAAAATAACAAATAATATAAAGCTGAAAAAGAAAGAGAAAGAGAAAAAGAAATAGAAATAAAATCGCAAGCCGACGTGCTGGCATTTTACTTTTATTTTTCTTGGCAAGTCTTCTTGTGCGTCTTTTGTTGTCCGTGTCCCGTGTCCGACTCTGGCATTTTTGGCGAAAAACGTCTTTAGCATTGCCCCGAAAAATGTGTTATTTATGCGTGCCAGAAATTCGCATTCGCATTCGCAGCTCCAGCTCCAGCTTCAGCTTCAGCTATTTTCCATAGCCAGCTCGGAATCAGCTCCAGCTTCAGCTCCCAGCTTCATTGTGTAACCCCAGAGTTCGGCTATTGCCAACCAGTTGTTAATTTGGCTGCCACTTTGGCAACACATTCGGGCAGGTGTTTCTGCTCTCAGCCGCCAACTTCACGACGGCCGAGCACAATAAATCAATTTTGAGCCCGAAAGGGTCTGAGGCCTGCTCACCATGATGATCTCATGGCAGGCATTCCACGTCGCTGCGACGCCCACTTTTTACATTTCCATTTCCATTTCCGCTGGCCAGCGAGAGCCTGACATTTTTCAATATACCTACCTATCCGTTAACATTCTTCTACAACTCGAATTTGGCATTTATTTGTGGGATCCGAATTACTGTGTGTAGTGTTCATAGTTTTAAATATTGTCTTGCTTGGCTTGGTAATCCCTCATTTAATGCTTGTGTGGGCTCTGGTTCGAAAGCGGACAAGGCTGAAGTTCAATCGGAATATAGAGTAGACCTTGGTATATCCCCCAGCCTAATCACTTCCAGCCAATCATCGGCAGTGGGGCTTTATCATCGGACTTCCGCTGCTTCATCAATTAAAATGCTCAATTCCATCTGACCATGATATTTGTTACAGCTTTCAGCACATATTCTGTCCCATTTTGTATTACACATTACCGTTTTTATTTCTCGTTACTATCTGTTTTTATTTTGTTATTTAAACCATTACCGTCCATGCATATAAATGTGCTTGTAATTATCGGGAAAAAAAAAACGAAAAAACGAAAAAACGCCAAACGTAGCGCAAATATAATTATAGATACTACACAGAATATAAAAATAAATTGATGTGCATGCCACACACAACTCGGAGCGGAAAAAAACGAACAAAAGTCTAAAAGTCGCACACACACAAAGTATAAAGTATAAACAGTAAAAAATGTATAAAGTATATTCTCAATAATCACGAACAGTTGTTTTTGTTTCTGTTGTTGTCCCCACTTAAGCGTGCGATTAGCAAAAATACAAAAATAGCCAATAAAATAAAAGAAAGGCGACAGTTGTCCTATGGCCGCGAATAAATCAAAATTCACCCGAAAGCAGCCGCAAAACCAATGAGAACCGAACTCAACCGAACTCAACTCAAATGTGATATAATCTCAAAGAAAAAACTAAAGAAACGAAAGCAGTTGCAAAAATGTTGTGATAAAGCTACGCCATTAAAAAAAACTATAACCAATAGCCAAGCCGAAAAGTTATTAAATCAACCTGAACACAACGACTGAGAATAAACCCCAGGCCGATGCAAATGCAAATCAACGTGACGCAGCAGCCCCAGAATCATCGTCATCGAGTATTATAGGAACGACATCCGCAGCAGCCACTGCAGCAGCTACTGCAACAGCTCCTCGATCGGTCCGAGATCAACTTTAGCAGCCGCTGAATGGTAAAGGGCCTTGGCTTTGTTTTCTAAATGTCTCCCATAGCATTTTGGATGTTGTGTAACTCTATATATCGCCATTAACAACCGCCATCCTCTACATGGACATGCTCTCTCTCTCTCTATATATCGCCATAGCACCAAATGTCATCCAAAACTCCTGTAAAGAAAGCCCTTGTCTGAGACAGAAGAGTCAAAATCAAGAATCAATATCTTTGCTGAAGCTTGCTGCTGCCGCTTTCTCTGTCTCTGTCTGTCTTACACTCTGCCTACTTCTATGAACTATATACTATATATGGTATATATTATATCGCATCGTAATCGTTGTTGTTGTTATCGTACAAAGTATCAGAATATATATCTAACCAGAACCATCAAAAGAAACGACCAGAAACAGGCACCAACAGAACAACACTAAAATCGAACCGCCATCCAAGAACACCTATATCAATATATCAATATATCAATATATCAATATATCAGAATCAATATCAATATCAGCGCCAGCTATCGAACCAAATCGAATTAATTCAAAAGCCATCATCTGGAAGCCGAAGCGACCTATTAAACCACTGCGAAGTCACCACTCTATCAACCTGATCTCTCTATATCTCTCTCTATATAATATATGTAAACTTACAACCACCGCATCATCATTGAGAGCATTATCCCAAAAACTAAAAAAGAGAAGCAACCAATGCACAAAAGCCTTACAAACTGCCATTAAACTCGTAAACTCGTAAACTCGATGTATCAATGCGATTCAGATAACGAGGGATTGCGAGGCGGAGACATATAGAATGGGGAATCCCCAGTATCAGTACTAGTTCCATATCTCTCCTGCTCGCGCCGCCTTAACCATGCGTGTGTGAACCCCTGAAAAGTCAACTTAATTTAAACAAATTTTCCATTTCTTTTTCTTTCGTTTATTGAACAAGTTTAAGTAATTGGAAAGCGCGTAGAGTAAATCGAAACAGAGCAACCTTAAATCACAAATCAACGAGCACACGCCAGGCTAAAAGCAAATACCAGTAAAAGCAAAAATAACAATCCAAAATAAATAAATAAGGATTCGAGGCAGAGAATCAATATATATATATTCCAAGAGAAGACTGAACGGGAACGTCGATAATTCCGCAAAATATGGAGAGTATTATGAAGGCCGCCATGGACGGAGATGCCGAGCTGCTGATGCAGCATTTGGGCTTTGACTACGAGCAGCAGCAGCAGCAGCAGCCGCAGCTGCAACAGCAGTCAGAGAGCCAGCCACCAGAACATTTCACATACCGATATCAGCAATCAACGCCCACACATATGCAGCAATTAGCTTGTAACTATCAGCCACGACATTCCACCAACAACAACAACAACAACAACACCACGTCGTCGCCCTCATCCACACACTCGCTGGCCAGCAGCAGCAATAGCAACAGCAACAGCAACAGCAATAGCAACAGCAACAGCAACAGCGGCGGCAGCCACAGCAGCAGCAGCAGCAGCAACAGCGGCAGCAGCAACATCAGCCACATCAGCAACAGCAACATTAGCAACATCAGCCCCCGTAGTGCTGCATACTCATTAGCCGTTCATAGCTATAAGCAGCAACAGAGCCAGGCTAATCCCAGTCATGTTCCGCTCCATCAGATGGACCTGCAGCAGTCGACGTCGCCGCTGAGTGAGAATGGTGCTTCCCCCAATGCCGCCACGCCAGGTGCCAGCACACCGCCAGTTGTGGCAGCAACAGCGGCATCAGCGGGATCAGCAGCAGCGGCAGCGGCAACTGCAACGGCCACGGCAACGCCCACGCTGGGCAACTATAAGACTGCCTCCTGCTGGTGTTACGGTGAGTCCCCCCGAGTATATTCTCAAAACGCAATCAGCATCAGCATAGAACTATCAAAGTTGCGCACAACTTCCTCTACTATATATATACACCCTACATAAAATGTACACCACTTATCTATATATATATCTCTATAACTATCGAGCTCGCTACAACCAACCAACCAACCAACCAATCAATCAACAACAGCAACAGCATCAATCACCACGTCGCCTCATTCTAAATGCCGCCAGCAACTTGAAAACTTGAGAAACTCAACCGAAAAAAAAGAAACCGAACCTTAACAAATGTCAAACAAACAAACGAACCGAACCGAACGTCGCCCAAGAAGCCACAAAGCTATAAATGAATTATCCATTAACATTGCGTTGAAAGTTCTGAAAGAGAATAATCCAAATATCACCAACATCACCAATCCAGCACACATTCCGATACACACGATATAAAGCCAACAAACAAACACTCATAAAAACTAAGCAGCAAAACAACAAATCGCATAAAAGCCAAGAAAGAAAACAAAAAATCAAAAAAATCAACCAACAAGCAACAGCCACAATCGACTATATAAAATCTCATATGCTAATCGTACGCTTTAATGTGGGCGTCCATTTCAGTTTTGAATGTGCCTTAAAATATTATGTCTTACGTATCCCTCACCCGGCGACCACCGACCATCGACCACCGACCACAACTTTCCTTCAGCATGGCCCAGTGATTCATGTGTGTTGCATAAAGACTTACGGCATGCGGAGGATTATGTTTGGACTTTGCCACACAAGAAGTTTGGAAAGTACTAAATATGGTGGGGGGTGTCTAGGTAGACCAAGTAACTCGATTTAGACTAGGGCTTCCCTGTGAAATTATTTTAAAATCTCCAGATGGTCTTAGTTTCAGATGGTCTCTAGTATTTCAAACTTTAGTATTTCCAACACCTTCTAATCCCAAAATATACGAAACAAATGCCACCTCTATCGAATTATTAGGCTAGCCTTCTTTAAGACAGGTGAAGCATTTCTTGACTCGATTTAGACTAGGGTTGCCCTTAGAAATAATTTTAAAAATTCTCCAGATGGTCTTAGTTTCCTTGATCTCTATTTGAAAGAGTATTTCAAACGACTTCTATTCCCAAAATATACGAAACAAAGGCCTCTATCGAATTATTAGCCTACTTCAAGACAGGTGAAGCATTTCGTGAGGTCGCAACCACCTCCGACTGTGAAGTTTGATAATTTTCACTAATGGTTTTTGTAGCACTTGATTTAAAATAGTGTTTTGCAACACCTCCTTATGGGGGAACATTGTTTACTTTCCCGCACAGGAACCAATCATTAGCCTAGCCTACTTTAAGGCAGGTGAAGCATTCCGTGAGGTCCCTCCCAGCTCTGACTGTGAAGTTCGATTATTATGACTAATGGTTTTTGTAGCACTTGACTTAAAATAGTGTTTTGCAACACCTCCTTATGGGGAACATTGTTTACTTCCCGTACAGGAACCAATCGCTTATTCGCGTGCCACATGTCGCCATATTACGCATACGTCGCGTGGTACGCGACGAGCACTTGCCGCCGCAACTTTGCTTTAACAATTTGCGTGTTGCAGATTGCTCCTCCACGGAGCTGGTGGATGTGGTTAGGTTAGGGGTTCCTGGGGTGGCTGTGTGCCAGCTTGTCGTTAGCCTAGTTTCCCATCCAATCCTGCACACAATGCATACGAAATTAGTCGCCAGTCTGCGGCCGCCCCTCCCTGCCTTCTCCTGCAGCCGCTTCCTGCACCGCTCCATGGGCGGTCTGCAAGTGTTATTTATGACAGTCACATAATTTAAGCTGCTGCTGCACAGTGTCAACAGCAAGGCAGCCTGGCAGCCAGGCAGCCTCGCAGCCTGGTCCTTTGTGGCCCATAAAATCGCTAAGCAAATGGCCAACGACTCTGTTGTTTTTCTCCTGCATATTATTTACCTCCTCTCCCTTTATTTACGATTATTTCCCCCGCTGGCCACACAAATTATAGTGAATTCGCTAGGAATTCCATGCATCCATTGCATTTTCTCAGACTGATCCTCCCCCTCGCCCTGGGCGAATAGATGATAGATATCTGACAGATGCGTCCGGCGCACTTTCAATTATTCGAGTGCGAATTCTGTACTGAGGCGGAAATGGTGCTGAATATGTGGGCTTTTCGCTTTCCTCGCTTTTCGCTTTCCTCGCTTTCGCTGCTCCTCCCGCCTTTGCACTTTGCAAATTCCTAGCAAATCGCACATTTTCACACATGCATGCAAAGCAGGGCAAATGGTCCAATATCCACCCCACCCAGCCACCAGCCACCAGCCCAGCACCGCAATGTCATCGCCTGTGTGTGTGAGTGTGTGTGTGCCGTATCTAATTAGAGAAATACTTTTGAAGGACACTCGACGCGACCAAGACGACATAGATTCAGAGGGAGGAGCTGGGGACTCTAAATATAAACCAGGCGAGTGCCAAGTGGCAGAGCGGCCACGTCTTGAGCTCCGGCGACACAGAGACAGACGGACAGACGGACAGACAGATGGATGGATGCATGGTGGCAGCCAGTCAGGTGCAACGCGCTCGGATCACTTTGTTGTCTTGCCTTGCAGCGCTTGTGTAATAGAGCGTCTCCGCTTGACACATTTTATTAATTGAAATTTGTTTGTTGTTTACTGGCGGCGGCGGCGACGGCGACTTGGGGCCATCGTCGTGACGTATGAGTATGAGATCATTGCGAGAGGCTTCACTGTGGCCCTGCTTTCGTACTTCGTATTTCGCATCCATTTCGAACCCATAAGCCATTATTATATAGTTGCAAATCCCAACTTATAATCATTGTTTTCGTTGTTCTCTTTCCATTTCAGGTGAGTCAGTTTGTTCTGGAATTGAGGTTGAAATTGAAAATAATAACAATAATCATATTCATCATGGTAAGCTTTGTCACACTTTCATTAAATACCATTAAATCCATCTTTGTCTAGCCAAAACTTAAAGATCGACTAATTAAACAATTAATACCGAACTAAAGCGTAGCTCTATCTGTCGTTTTCTGTATCTCTATCTGTATCTGTATCTGTAACTCTCGCTGTCTGTTTTTATTAGCCGCCTTGCGAGCGAGCGCGCTTTGAGCTTGACTTTGGATAACTGATTTTGATTTTGACCCGACTGACCAGCGACCAGCGACCAGCGACCATTAACCTTCGACCCTTTGACCGACTTTTGCTTTGACTTACATTATTTCCACAACAAAAAGTAACATCAAGAAGATATTCGTACGTTTTCGCTTTCGTTTTCGTTTTGCTTTGAGCAGCAGGGTCGGGCCGGGTCTTGCGCTTGTCTTGGCCAAGCGGACGACCTTCCTCCGCCGCCGAGCAGGAGGAGGAGCTAGCGCAGGTCTCATGTGTTTCGTGTGTCGCCAGCATTGTCTGTTCCTCATCCGATCTCATCTCGAGCTCATAACTCCTCATGGCTTGCCACAGACCCACAAACAGACCACAGTCGAACACCGCCATAACCACCCATAACCAATCCACGCCAGACACGCCGTAACCCATGCCAACACCAAACCTAATCTCCGTAAGAAGCCGCCATACATACCTATAACCAAGCAACTAACCAAAGTTAAGCCGAACTCCAAGAGGGCGTCCAGTCGAACGATCGACGCTGAAATGCTGTTATTATTTTTAATTTGTAACCTGCCGAATGAGCTAGAAACTAGATCTAACCCAGAGTAACCATAGCCATAAGACTAACCAGAGCCAGAGCCAGAGCCAGAGCCAGAACTAGAATGTTTGCAACAGCCGAGGGCACAGACTAACCAGTACCAGTACCTCCGATTCTGATTCCGATTCCGATTCCAATTCTAATTCTAACTCCAAATTCGAACTCTAAATTCTAAACCAAACCAAACCCAATGATCTCCGATGAGAATCCCCGAGACTAATCCATTGGTCGCTCTGTGAACTCCTCTTGACTCTTTGCTTGCAGGCGAGACAACGTATCACATGAAAATCCTGGTGCCCGCGGTGGCCTCCGGGGCCATCATCGGCAAAGGGGGCGAGACGATCGCCTCCCTGCAGAAGGACACGGGTGCTAGGGTCAAGATGTCCAAGTCCCACGACTTTTACCCAGGTGAGTCTACATCTAGCCCTCTCAACTATGGCAGAGATCTAACTAATCTAAACTAAATCTTCTATCTGCAGGCACCACTGAACGCGTGTGCCTGATCACCGGCTCCACGGAGGCCATCATGGTCGTGCTGGAGTTCATCATGGACAAGATCCGCGAGAAGCCCGACCTGACCACAAAGATCATCGATGCCGAGTCGAAACAGACCCAGGAGCGGGACAAGCAGGTCAAGATCCTGGTGCCCAACTCCACGGCCGGCATGATCATCGGCAAGGGCGGTGCCTTCATCAAACAGATCAAGGAGGAGAGCGGCTCCTACGTCCAGATCTCGCAGAAGCCCAAGGATGTCTCGCTCCAGGAGCGTTGCATCACCATCATTGGCGACAAGGAGAACAATAAGAACGCCTGCAAAATGATCCTCTCGAAGATCGTCGAGGATCCGCAGTCGGGCACTTGCCTGAACGTCTCGTATGCGGACGTCAGCGGCCCAGTGGCCAACTTCAATCCGACCGGCTCTCCGTATGCCACCAACCAGAACGCCATCAACTCGAGCACCGCCTCGTTGAACTCCACGCTGGGCACCACGATCGGCGGCGCGAACTCCGCGGCCAGCCTGCTAGTCAACGGCACCGGCATCAACTTGTCCATCAACCTGGGCGCCCCCAATCCGGCGCCCAATCTAGCGGTTGCCACTCAGCTGTTGGAGCACATTAAGGTGAGACTGTCACAGCTGCCTGAGCTCTAGATTCCTCTGTACTTACTCCTCCTCCTATTCCCAACAGGTTGCCATGCGCGGCTCTGGCTACTCGGAGAACGTTACCACGGAAGTCTGCAACGCCCTGGGCGTGCTGGCCAAGTACGGCGTTCTCGGCATGGGGGTGGGCGTGCCGCATACCAACGGCGCCCACTCCACGCTGGGCAATTTCCTGGGCGTTACGACGCTGGACCAGCAAACAGCGGCCGCCGCATCCGCGGCCACCGCCAGCAATGTGTTCGGTGCCGTTGGCCAGGTGAATCTGGAGCAGTATGCCGCAGCAGCGGCCGCTGCCGCCGCCGCGAGCCGGCCAACGCAGACGCAACTGGACGCTGCTGCGGTGCAATTCGATCCATTCCGACACCTGGGCTCGGCCACGGCGCCGGCCACCACGCCCGTCTCGCTGAATAACAACAGCTTCGGGCTGACGGCTGCCACGGGCACGGCGACCACGGCGCAGCTGGGCGGACTCAGCAAGAGCCCCACACCGGGCGACCTGAGCTCCAAGGACTCCAAGAACGTCGAGGTGCCAGAAGTGATTATCGGCGCTATTCTAGGTGCGCGTCCTTACTATTATCCCTACTAAAAAAAAGGAAAAAAAAATTGCAAAAATCCAACCAACAGAGACACCGACTACTCCGCAATTTTATTTCCGCCTGCCCTTCCCCCTGGTCCCACTGACCCAGGCAACTCCAGGCTAATTCCTGTTCCCATTCCCCCGCTTCCGCTACCACACCCGCACACATCTTTGATTAGCCCTTAGAGCCATTAGACATAGACATAGATAGCCAAGCAGACACTGGCATTCATTCCAGACTCATTCCAGAGAGAGATCGATAGATCGATCGATCAGTTGCTCAGTTACCCATTACATTCCGATAGACATTCTCAGAGCCCTCTTCCGCACAGATAAATTCATTGAAACTTATAGCGAAATTTCTAGTCAAGTTCTTGCCTCTCACCCATCCGCCCAGCACAGGATCCACCTCCCTAACCCCCCAGACCCCACTGAAAATTCGCACAGAACAGCAGCAGCAGCAGCCGCAGCAGCAGCAGCATCCGTTAGCATAAGAGTTAGTAGCTTTAGCAGTTAGGTTATAGGTTGAAGACATTCACTTTTCCCATCTTGTTTTTATGCTTAACGAATTTCTTCTAACATGCTATATATACATATATAGATAGTTGGCTAGTGCAATCTTGGGTAACCAGGCGTAAATATTAATAACTTTTCGTTGGATTTACATTCGTTAGACAGTTTCGTGCGCAGTAATATTTACCTCAGTGTCAGTCGTAAGGTCGTTAGGTCATTAGGTTTATTAGGCACTTGACCATCGCTCTACCCCGCCCCGGCTTATGGCTATTGATTTTCGATACCTTTATTCTTTGGTTTGTTTTATTTTTGGCCCGCCTATACCCACACAACCCCCAATATATAGCTATAATTATATACCCACATATACTATATATATATGCCTTACCCATTTATTACCCATCATTATATTGTTCTGAAAATATTTAACATAAATCTGATGCAAATATTCCAGGTCCGAACGGTCGTAGTTTAGTTGAAATTCAACATGTTTCTGGCGCAAATGTGCAAATTTCCAAAAAGGGCATATTCGCACCTGGCACTAGAAATCGCATTGTTACCATAACTGGTCAGCCGAGTGCCATTGCCAAAGCGCAATATCTAATTGAACAGAAAATCAACGAGGAGGAGACAAAGAGGGCGCGACAAATTCCATTAACCACTGTTGTGAATTAATTATACCATACAACCAACCAAGCAAACTAAACTAAACAGAACAACAACAACAAACAAACAAACAAACTAAGAAACCAAGCAACCAAGAAACAAGCAAACAAACAACAAACAAACAGGCAAAAAGCAAAACAACAACACCAAACTATCCCCCAACCAACACAAGCAAGTTTTTCGTCTAAAAAGATTGTTAATTTCCCAAAAACATAACTAAACCACAAGCAAAACGAAACACATCTAATAATAATGATAAAACGAGAAAGGGATAGGAAACACCAATTGTTATGCGTGCAGCTTAAAGTTAAGCAATTAATAAATAATAATTATGTATTTGCAAACCCCCAGACACTTTTTGAGTAAACTGTTCCAAGGCCTTCACCTAAACGAAAATTGTTGCTTTAACTAAAACGCGAGAAAACGTTATGAAATGATATGAGAAATAGTGAAAATTTGTATAATACTATGTACTACCTTACCTTCTACTATATATATTGTTGCATTTGTTTGTCACGCTCGAAATCGATATCGAAACTCTTTGAAATTTAAAGTTAGACTAGTTGCTACAGAGAGAGAAAACTGTTTGGGTTTTTGCTTGTGATGCGTATGTTTGCGTTGCGTGTTTTGTTTTTTTTTTTTTGGTACTCCCGACCAAGCTATACGATATACATGGGATATATGCCTATGTACACACAGTTGTTGAGTCTTGTTTATATATTATCTACACACATATGCCACCACCACTTATGTACACACAACACCCACACACCCAATTATTAGCATTATGTTGAGCTAAAGCTAAAGTTGAACTGTTTTCTATTTGTACAATGAGCGAGCGTTTTCAGTGAAAACTTCAGGTGATACTTACCCTCGAAATAAGGTAAATATTTTACTAAATCCGTGAATAAAAAATACAACTACAAGCAGCAGGCTAGTGAAGAATGCAAGAATGCAATTTCGATATAATAATAATGAGTGACTTTGTTGACATTTTACGTGCTCTCGTTACCAGTTTCTGTTCTTACCTGTTCTCTGTTGTTTGCCCCTCCATAATTGCTTATCGCTGTTAATATATTCACCTACGATTATCCCTATACTATATATTGGCCCCTGTACATGAATGAACACTTTCGGAACGCTACAGTTGATGTTGATCATGATTATGTTGTTTAGTTTTAGAGATCCGAGACGATCGGATCGGATCGAGTGGTGTTAATGTGTTGCGCGCGCACGTGAGTCTCCTTTTGGTTATGATTTTGTGCTCCCGATTTGTTATCTCCTTATCTTTTGTTTTCTACATATTATTTATAAACAAATACTACAAGAACACATTGCGATTTGTTAGTTGCCAGTTCGAGAACTGCACTTCTTAGTTTTTATTTTTTTTGTCACTTTGTTAACTCTACATATCCTTGGTAAATCCAGCACATTTGTTTCTTACATTCTAATTTTAAGTCTTACATTTTCTTTCACCTTAAAAATACATCACAATATCTTAAAGAAAATATCTGCAAACCGATTCTTTGTAAAATATTCACATTAAAAGCATTCATCTAGGGGTTTCTTCATTACAAAACCCACCCAACAATCCAACAATCCAACAATTTCCCTTGTTAATTTTAAGTATTGTGCAATTATTAAACATTATTCTCCACGAACATTTCACGACGATTGTATGTACATATCTTACCTAGAAACGCAGTGTGTAAAGACAAGAGATGTTAACATCACATTTGAAACAAAAAGTCCCTTAATCATATATATATACACACACACAACGAACACACACACACACGAAGACATAAACACTCACCTGCAGAGAGAGAAATGCCTTACTTGTAATGAACATTTTCTTATTTACTTTATTCCTTACACATAATTTAGTTTAACTCAACACCCCCTTTCGATTAATAAACAAAGATGAAGCAAAATTTAAATAAAACTTGATTACAAAAAACAACAATTATGGAACCCGCAATGTTTATTTCGTGTTTAATTTTGGGCCACCACCAACCCATTACCTTGCCACCACCCCATTCACCACCCCCCACCAGCGTTGCATCATTACTAACACAAAAAACGACAAACAAAAATATCCCAAAACTACAGTCTACAACATTATCATGATCAATCAAAATCAACTCAAAATCAGCCAGTCAATCAGCCAGTTTGCCAGTCAATCGTTGCTCCGTTTCAATCAGACTCGACTTCAAATTCAATCACTGAAAACGCTCATCACCGTAGATAAATGAAAGGTAACAAACAAACAAACAAAGTAAGAAATAAAGAAAGAAGGAAACAAACAAAAGAAACAAACAACAACCGCAAACCAATCCTAAGCTAAGTCTATATGTTTAAGTTTAAAAGTTGTTCTTATTAATTTTTGCTATTATTGTTAAAACTGACCTACAATTGTTCTTATTTGTGCAATATTTATATAATACGATTAAACTATGAAATCAAACGAAAACAAAACATAATTATAAACAAACAAAGAATACGTGAACAAAGCCTATAAGCAAACTAAAAATGAGAAAGAGAAATATGGAAACAAAAGAGAGTAAATTTGAAAGTACAGTCGTAAATGCTAGTGTGCCTTGAAATATGCATTAACATCCAAAAAAGAAACAAAACGAAAAGAAAAACAGAAGATGAAAACGTAGGGGGAAGGAATTAAGGAAACGATGTTGGTGTTTTATTTGAAACCTATTATTTCATGATTACATCAAGATAAATCGATCGATCAGGACGCCGAGAGAGGCAGATATAGAGAGTATAAATGCAATAGACCGTCTAAGCTAGGGATCTAGCTAGGAGCTAAGAGCTATCCAGGCGAACAGCAGAATACTTCACAGTAACAACTTTGAAACGTAGCTTAACCTACAAACAACAACCAGAATCACAACAAGCATAAATACACAGAATCCCCTTCGTCCACCCCACAACCAGTCAACCAGTCAATCAGTCAACCAGTCAACCAGTCAACCAGTCAATCAGTCAACCAGCCAATCAGTCAACCAATCAACCTTCCAATCCAACAGCAACCGAACATTTATTTCGTCTTCTTCGCCTTGCGTCAGGACATCGATATCGATATCGATACCAATACCCCAACTCTAAGCCCAAGCTATCTATCACAGACACAGTCACACCCCTACATACGCTCACACACACACACATACACACTCGAATGGAAAACCCATGAAAAATACACGAGAAACACATGAAAAACCCCATGAACACCACATGAAGAACACACCCCTCCCCATACATTCACACATTCGTACTAAATATCAGTATCACATGCGCGTGCTCACTGAGTTATGTTTAATGTATGAGTTTTATATAATATCTAAACATAGTAGAGGATGGGAAGAAGAAATAAACACAAATATATATACTTATATTTGTACTGGATCTGTGATATGTATTTAAAAACAAAAACAACAAAAACAAAGCAAAAATATATTTATTAAAAATGAGAAGAGAGAAGTCAAGCGATACTTGAAATTAATTATGAAATAATTAATTTTTTAATGAGACAACTAAGAGAAAAGAAAAGCTTTACTTGAAAAGCAACTAAAATCTCCCCCTGAAATCAAGTTCTCAATTCATCGATGCATGGATCCGAGATCGAGTTCTCGAGGACTCTCGTCCAACTATCCCCACTCCATATGCATACGTGTTCACTGCAAGCTGCAAACTGCAAACTGGTCCTTGCCGATTCCAAAACACTCCGTTTCTCGATGGAAAATGTCCGAATTGTGATCACCTCGAGTTGGTCCCGACTAAATGGGGGCGTGACGAAAGGGAGCCCGAACCCGAGACCGAACCCATCAGACGAGGCTAGATCCGATCTGTTTTTGGTGTCCTGCGTCCCGCTTTCGACGTGTTTATGCTTGTTTGGATTTTATTGTTTGAATGCGTTTGTTATTTGCTGTAAAAATTGAAGCTTCACGCCATCCCCGCCCGCCCCCTGCCATCCGATCCGATCCCGGAGTGGCATGTGGGCGGCCCGCGTCCAGTTGCACCCCCTTCGGCCGCATGATTGCTTCGTGCTTACCATCGATACAACTGTTACTGTTACTGTTATCAGCACCCCCTCCCCAGAATCAGACACATTGTCATGCCAATTTCACCCCCTATCGCCAAAACCCCTCCTCCTTCGACACCAACTTACCAATCATGTGAAAACTAGGAAACTTTGGAGAGACGTGCGCATTGTAGTAAGTTCTGTTCACCCGAGTACACACACGAGTTCAGGAGTTTTATTATTAACAAAGAAACATTATTGAAAGGCATCTATAACAATAACTACGGATAATAGGAAGGATAGGAGGATGGCAAGAAGGAAGGAAGGAAAGGTGGAGAAGAGTAAACAGCTGTTATTTCAACGACGGAGTCTATTAGTGTTAAAGTAGTAAACATAAAAGCAACTTTTATTAACTATATACAACATACAGTACATAAATATCTAAAGTAATTCAAATTCAATTCGACTTTGAACATTTAAAGAGAAAACCCAACAAATGAAGGAAAAACAAAACAAAATAAAAGAAAACTAAAAACAATAAGTGAAAGTAGCAAGGAGAGTTTGCTCTTGAAAATCCGTAATTTGCTAAAATACAAATATGTAAAGAGAAGTTCAATTTATCAATCAAATCTCGTATAGTGCATACATATATTACATACCCACATAAAAACATACATACTTAATGAGAAAAACAAAAGAAAATGAAAATAAAACTTTAATTATAATTTGTTATGCTTTGCCACACACACCCACACTGTTATTAGAACAATTAAACATTAACGATTATATATAAATGTACACGACGCCCATATATATTAAATCGTAATCGAGCAGAGCCGAGGACGACATGTTTGTCCGGAGAATCGGAGAACTAACTGAATCATTATATAACCTCATATAGCATTGTATGTATAAATCGATCGGATTGGCCAGCTACGGAGAGATGACGCCGTTCATTCAGCAAACCACAACAACACAGAAGCATACAGCATTAGTGAAATATTAAATACTATATAAATACACCTACACTAAAAGTATAAAGAGTAGTCGTTAGTGTGATAAATACAATTAATATTAATTAATTCAAGCAAAAATAAAAGCGGTTTAACGATTGAAGCAGAAGAACTCGGTGCCCCGAACTATTTATTTACGTTCTCATTCGTTTCCATTTAGCACATGGGTTTTGCCTAAAAAGAACTTAAATTCCAAAAACGAGGCATTGCCGTAATGCTGGCAGAGTCTAAGGAGACTCAAAATGAAGTTAAAACGATCCTAGCCTAAGTCATAACTCATAAAACGGCATCACAGTCATATGTAGGCAGGCATATATAAATGAAATCTTATTCTCAGTGTACAAAATAGTATCTATTAAATTTCGGATCACAAGAAACTAATGTCGAATTTTCGAGTCTCTTCTACACACACACACACACACACTGAAAAAGAAACTTTCTCAATTGTCAACCAAAACAACCTAAGAAGTTGCATACGTGAGTACCTTAGAAAAGAAAAAGAAACAAACAGAAACAAAAGTTACATAGAAATTATGGCCTTGACCGATATCTGGCCAATATCAGCAGCGGTCCCCGAAAGTCCAACCTTTCGTTCCACATGTAGGAATTCTCATTTTATACAATAATACTTTGCAAACTTCTACGAGTTTCTTAGGAGATCGATCCATTAGGAGCAGCACCCTCTTCACTCAACGTACTACTACTATATAGGAGTATATATACATAGTAACTACGACGAACAGCAGCAGCCACACTTTTCGATCTCTCAATAGTTATATATATAGAAGGAATTAATTATTACGAATCGAAATCGACATTGAAAGCGCGCGGAACATTAGCAAAAACCAAACATCATGGAAACTCATTCAAAAGTAAAAGTACTAAATCTTTTATGATTTGACTGTGATAATAATAATGACAAAGGGAGAAATGAAGACGGGAGAGATGTAAACAAATTAAACGTATATAGAGTATTTAAATGTATGTACATACAATGCCGCCTACACATAGGCTAAGGCTAAGCAAATGTAATATTAACCTAGGAGCGAACGAGGAAGATGGCAACCAATCCAGCAATCGATCGGAGAAGTAGCGAATGTTGTTTAATGAGAAAGAGAGCAAGTTTTACTTATACATATTAGCAAAATATTTAAATAAAATTTTAGCAAAACCTAAAACCAAATCCAAATCCCTTTCTGAGTGCAAATGAACCCAAGAAAAGAAGCAGGACCTGAGATCCTAATTGAAAGTAAATCAAGTAATGCAAAATGAAATCAACGATATTTAGTTATGCTCTATTTACAAAATATAATCAATTGAAGTTTTTTAAATGAATCAAGTAGCAAAGCAAACGATTTTATAGATTTATTCATTTAGCATTTGAAAATCGCAAGGCAAAGGCATCACACATAACCACGGTATTAAGTAGGGTTTTCTTTCATTTCTCAATTTCATTTTACGAGGTAAAGATTTACAAAATAAAAAAAAAAATAAAAACAGCAAGTAAGAGGATTGCAAGAAACATAGTCTAGTGAAATCTCTAAACAATTTAAAAACAAAATCAAAAGGTATCCCTAAACGAAGATTCTTTAACGTAGCTCATTCAAGTTTTAACAACAAATCGAAAGCATAATTTTTGCAATTAAAACAAAAGATAAATGACAACTTGTACAATTGCGAAATGAAAAACCAAACAAAACGTATGCAAGCAGTTACTCCTCTCTACATACATATATATACATAGCTATATAATCCCCCAAATGAATCATACTCAAAGAATGGAAAGACGAGGCAAAGAACCCTATGGTAATGGCGACTACAACCTTATGCTAATGGCGGACTAAAGGCCAACACAACAATAAGATGAAAGCTAAGCTAGGTAGGCGATCGATCGGTGCCGATGTTAGAGATACAGTACAGAACATGCATGTATATCGAATGTAATGGTAATGTTATGTAATGCGTCTGGCGCATCTGTATGTAATAGTATTTATAGTAAAATTTGTTGAATACATATATACACACACACGAGCAGACACAACCCGATAACACACACACACTCCAAATCGGAAACGCCAATAAGTGCATAACTACATACATACGCAGAAAACATTATAAAGAGATCCGCATCCAGGATGGAAAATTAGAAAGCAAAGTTAGGATGGTACATAAATGAATTACGTGAATTACACACATTACACATTTAAGAACGATTATATAAAAATGACAAAACTAATAAAAATTATATTATAATTCAATGAGGTTTTACTTCAACTTCGGGTGGCCTTTATACGATAAGAAGTCGATCATACATGATGTAATTTTGATACATTTTTTTTCAGATTCTGTTCAATAATTTTTTTTTTAAATAATCAAGATTTTAATGACGAATCGGAATATGTGCGGCATTTGCCGAATTTTTTTTCATTATTGGCCGAACAATACTCTAAAGAAGACCCCAATTAATTCGAATTTGTATTTATTTTTCATTTATTTTTTTTAAACAACATTTTTTGTATGATTTTCTCAATAAATTATTTTAAAATAATTATGTTTTTAACAGCCAATCGGAATATGTACGGCGAATCCGAATATGTGCTGCATTTGGCGAATATTTAATTATTGGCCAAATAATGCTCTCAAGAAGACCTCAAAGTATTGAAGACTGAAGAGCATAATTTGGCCAAAAATTGAATGACAGTCAAATGCCGTCTATATTCGGAATCGCCGCTAAAATCTTAATTATTTAATTATAAAATATTGCCTTAAAAATGATTTGATCAAAAATTAGGATATAAAAATGCCGATTTAAAGACCCAAAAATAGGCATTTG
>VNKC01002091.1:0-15189 GCA_008042775.1 Drosophila pectinifera
GGCCAAAAATGGGTTGACAGCCAAATGCCGCATATCTTTCGATTCGCTGTTTTCAAGGCTGTTTTGGCCATGTCATGGTTTTTCTTAACTTAGCTTTGTTCAAAAATTAGAACATAAAAATGGCGATTAAAGACCCAAAAATCCGCATACTTGCGGTCTTCTGGAGAGCATATTTTGGCCAGAAATGGAATGACATCCAAATGGTATATATATTCCGAATCGCTGTTTTCAAGGCTGTTTTGGCCATGTTATGGTTTTTCTTAACTTAGCTTTGTTCAAAAATTAGGACATAAAAATGACGATTTAAGGACCCAAAAATTCGTATATATGATGTCTTCTGGAGAGCATATTATGGAAAATAATGGATTGACAGCCAAATGCCATATATATTTCGATTCGCCATTAAAATCTTAATTACTTAGGAATAAAATATTGAAAAACTAGGAAAAAAAATTTTGATCGATTTTTGAAAATTTTATAAGGGGTTACATCATTAAAATTGTCAAAAATTGGCAAAAAATTAATTTTGTCAAATTTCTAAACTCAATATGCAGATTAATTAACCAAATAAAAACTTACACAGAAAAGCTTTCCGAATTGAAATTAAGGCGGTTTTGGCAAAGTTATGGATATTTTTTACTCTGACTTGTCCAAATAATTAGGGTATTAAAATGACAACTCAAGAATTCCTTAGAGTTTTGTTTTTGGTTTATTAGATACTTAACGTTAAAAATTCACAAATATTGCAAAATATATTAATGATTAAAATGTTTATTCACGGAATCCGAGTGGCACAATTCCGATAGTGGGTGAACTGCATCTCACTGTCCGCACTGCTAGCACTATCGTTGCTCTGCTGGCGGGTAATATTTACGGCAGGATATACCTCCTCCCACTCCGATTCACTGCGACTGAGGACACCACGCCGCCTCCTCGGCGATGTGGAGGAGCTCTCCTTGTGATGCGTTCTTGTTGTGGCAGCGTTGGTGGGTGCAACGGGCATCGGATTGTTCAGCATTTGCGTAACGCTCTTGGACAGACGAATAGATTGGATGCGGTTGTAACCACTGCACGCTGGCTTGTAGCGTTCCAGTCTTGAGGAAAGGCGCGCCATCTCATTGGTCATCCACTCGGCCGCTCGCATATTGTTTAAGTCCGACGACGACTGCTGGTAAAGTAAACCGAGTGGCGAAATGGCCAAGAGCTTTTATAGCCAACAAGGGAAAGGGTGACATAAGTAGACCACAATCGATACGGCTTGCCTTAAGCGAGGTTAGAGCTCACTCAGTTGCTTAGGTTGGGTTTCCACCCCCCAGTGCTATTGACCTATTAACTAATCAAACACTCGGCCATGTAACACCTTCGATTATTGCAACGAAATATACATAACATTTAATTAAGAACTAAGCGAGCGAACGAGGCGAAGGACACAGAGAGAGAGACGAAGTTAAATAAGAATAACAGAATAAAGTAGCCACAAAATTCGAGCTAGTGGTTGTGGTGGGGTCAGTGTCACGAAGATATGCCAAACTGTGCTATGTACATAAGCATAATGTTGAGGTCCCTCATTCGCTTAGGACACCTTGCAGTTGTCGTCATGCAAGTGGTCGCCATCGAGCTGGACATCCTCCTCGGATGTGGAGAAAATTCCGCCCTGCAGAACCTTGTTGACGGCGGCGCGTGCCAAATAGCCAGTGGTCTCCGAATAGGGTAGTGAGTAGAACGCCTTGAGATCCTCGTTCTTGCTCGGATGCAGCTGAGGCTGGTGCTGTATATTGTTGTCTTTGCAGTACATGGCAAAGGCCTCTGCCAAAATTCCGTCCAAGTCCAGAGCTTGCTTAAAGTGCAGCTCAGGATTGCTGGAAAAAAATATAACAATGTTTATTTACAGCTTCGTATTTCGGAATAATCCCTTACCGATTAAGAATGGTGGCCACGATGCACAGCAGTTCCACAGTTATCTGACGCCTTTCCGGGCGGTCAATGCAAATCAGCGTCTCCTCGACGAGCAGATTAAAGGTCAACTCTCCACGGCTCATGTTGGTTAGTGTAGGCGTAGCTGGCAGGTGATGGCCCTGGGTCAAAATACCCTGAGGCGTGCGCTGGAGGATCTCCCAGATCTTGTTATAGAAATGTTTGGGCACACGGCACAAGCAGCCCTCCAGTTGGCGACGTTGCAGGGTGGTGAGTCTATTTGCAAAAGAATTATTTATATAAAATCGAAATAATAAATCCCATTTCTGTCTTTACTTCTCCTCTATAGCCCACTCGCTGACGGTAAGAACTTTCTGTAGAAGAATGCGGACTTGGAAGGGCGAGAGATTATCCACGTCTATGCTTTGCTGTCCAGAGATTTGCAGGTAGATCCTCATGGCTTCTAGGACCCAACCAATGCGAATTTTAAGTATGCCACGGAACATGGATGGATTGGTGGCTATCAAACGACCGCAATATAGAACCACTTCCTGCTGCAGCACCGCCTGGATGACATCGTAGGGCTGGACGCTCGTGTACATCACATTCTGGATTTCTGCTGGCGTCATGGGCTTATCGAACACCGTCTCCTTCTGGCCAATGATGCCCACGGTGAGTTCTTTGCCATTTACCAGCACCGTGGTGATAAATGGACTGATCGAGTCTACAATATGATGGAGGAGCGAGGAGCAGTATCGGACGGCACGCCAGTAGCGCAGAGAACCGGCTCGATGGTAGAGCTGCGTCAGAGCCGTGCTCACATTCAGACCGTTCACCTCGAAATGAGGACCTTCGCGATTGAGGATAATGCCCCACAGTTGGCACAAACAGTAGATGGAATCGGTGTTCCGCAAAGCTGTTATAATATCCGGCGTAGGTTGTTTGTCAAAGTGCTAAAATATTAAACAAGTATTTATAAGAAAATGTAATTTTTTGTTTAAATATTCTTACTAACCGCCACAGAAACTTTCTCCTCCACATAGGTTAATGCCTTGGGCACATCTGTTAGCGACTGGTACCCGATATATTCATGATTTATCTGCGAGAATGCATTCTCGTTGTCCGTCAGATCGCTCTGGTTCATGAAATCCAAATGCTCGATGCAAGAGCTACTAATCAGATTCTGCAGGCGGCCGATGCGCACCTTCATGCCGTCACAGTAGCCCTTCTTGAGCATGGCCAGCAAGTCGAGCATCTCCTTAAATTGCGGATCTCGCATATGCTCCTCCCGGATGAGCAGGCACACTGTGGGTCTGCCCGACAGACGCCAGTACTTGCCCACGAACTGCAGCTCCGTTTTGATATCATCGATCAGCAGAGCCATGTCCCGGTAGAGGTAAAAGTCGGACACCTCGAAGATAAGTGGGTAGCAAAGGACGGTCATGCCGCAGATGCGATAGACCTTGCTAGTGCCCAGCGATCCCACGGGTCTCGAGGGACGACCGGACAAGCCAACCTTGCTGTTGACTCCCAAATGTTGGTAGACTTTGATGAGCTCCGTGGAGCTCCAAATCTGCACAGGCTCCACCTGGAGAAAGCAAGGGGTTGTTGATTATTTGTCGTTAACATTGTTGAAGAAAACTTACCTCATGTGGGGTCTGGGTTTGAATGCCATAAGTGGCCATCATGGCCTGCAGTCGCATGGACTCGGCAATCAAGACGATCTGGACCACAAGATCTGTGGCAGTGCCCTGCAAGGATTAGCGAAGCAGGATTACACAGAGCACAACTCCCTCCGAGTGGATTAAACATGTTAGGATGCATGAGGCCAATTCAAGATTCTTGGATTTTAATCACGTGACAAGAAAATTTGTACTAGCCAAATGCCAAAATGCAAAAACATACAAAAAGTGGAATTATTATAAGGGATTTGGGAAAGGGATTGGAGAGGGGATACTAGCAGATGGGTTTAAATATAGGATATCGGGATAATACACAAAAAGTAAATAAAAATCAGGAATATTAAAAATTGTATCATGCCAAACAAGGGTTATATAGGACAAACACATATATCTGACTATACAAGAATTTTGAAATAGCTTTTTAATTGAATTTGGAAAAGATTTAAGAACTTTTTAGAGATAGATTTAATTATCTATTATTATTAATTATTTACTATTATATGTGCATTATTGTTCGTTTTGTTAACGCTTTTTATTGAGAATATCGTATTAATTCTGATCCTGCCAATTCTTGTGCCTAAATAAGGTGAGAAAACCCAGCCCAGACCACAAATTACCTTCTTCTTGTCATCCAATATAAGAGGAATGCGTGGTTTCTTTATATGCACAATGTCGAATTTTTAGCAGAGGAAAATATGAATATTTAGCAATGGCATTTGATTATTTGGTAGTTCAGTTAGGGCTCAAGCAAAGCTGCTGGTTTTTTGGCTTTTGGTTTTAAAGCGAACATTTCTAGTAAAGGATGTTTGTGGCACTGAAGGAGGTGTGATCGTTATTGGAGATATTTCTAGGCCAATTCGTACTCCAGCATTCCCAGTGTTAACACCTTTGTAATGACAACAGTTTAAAGCCAAATCAAGCTTGATCGTTCTATGGCCTCTTGGTTAAGTACATTAAGAGTTAGGAACTGAAAACTACATACGTAAGGAAACCCAAATTACTTACAGTGCCCGGTTTAGCCTATATTGAGCGTGTGTTTATGTTGATTTTTTAACAAAATATGCAGAGTATATTGATAGGTGTATAGAGGAAAGAAAGAGAACCGAAAAGAGTAAAGAGAAAACTTTTGATTTAGATACCAAAAAGGAATTTGTTCACTATATACATACAAATAACACGGGGATATACAGAAATCATAATATTACCATGAGAAAATATAAGCAAATAATCATTTCTACATAATGTAGGTGTGTGTTTTTTGATCGTCAAGTGTGTGTCATAGTTATATCTCTTCGATCAGTGACGTGTCTTGCCGAACATGAAAGCCACATTAAGTTAGCTAAGTAAGTGATCTTTTGGTGCGCAGTGTCTGTGTCTAAAAAGCATAATTTAATTTATATACACATGGGAGTGGGGATAATTTCGAGTGTCTATTTAATTTTGAATTTAGACATATCAATAATTTTTTTGGTATAGCAGAACATCTACTTACATTGTGTTTTTCGTCAATAGCTTTGCCCTGTTATGTTACGAAACCAATTAATATGTAAACGATTTGGGGTTTTGATTTTGTTCATTTTGGGTAAATAGATGGATGTAGCAGTAGTAGTATGTAGTAGTGGTTGGTAGTGGAGAATGAACAAAATGTAGATAGAATTAAATATCAAGAGCCAATTATTCACTTAACCAATACAGAAAGAGTACTAAGGCCACAGCACACCTATGTGTAAGGGATACCAATTGGGAGCGAACGCAGACACACACGGCAAACACACAAGACTCATCATCATCATCAGCGGCAGCAGCGGCGATAGCAGCGGAGACCCCCAATTAGGCGAGTTGGAAGCCCTTGCAAAATCCCGACGCTATGAAATGCGTTTCCAATTAATATTTCGAATTTTCCTAGCTTTCTGGCAAAGCTCGTAAATAACAGTTTAGCTTCGTCCTTAATTTTGCTTCGTCTTTAATGAGACTTACTTGGGGACAAACAAAAACCGTCAACTGTTATTGATGAGCTCTGGTTTTAAGGTAACTCCTTAAGAAATTTAGTTTTAGTTTAGCTGGAGGTACCTTCACTTAGATACCATTAATTTCTCCATTTCATAGCGTTTAAACCCCCCCTTATCACCAGATTCCAACTCACCTGGAAAGCTGAATAGCGACCCGCCCTTCTGGGGCGATTATAACTTGGCAAGTAGCGGCGAATCGGATCCAATTCGTTGATGTGCAGCAGCCCGGCGGTTAGGAGCTGGGCAATAATAAAGAAGGATTGACCCCAGAGGAACAGCGATTGCGAAGGGGCGCGCATGTAGGAACCCTCTCCGTCCGGGGCATAGTACATTGTCACCACCGGATCTCCGTTGGCATCAGTGCGTAAACAGCGGCGCAGATCGTTTTGGAACTCCTCGATCTGTTCGTTGTTGTTTTTGAATACGCCATCAATAATCATGGCTATGAAGAAGATAGGCCATTCGCATTCCAGGCCTTCGAATTCCTTGAGCTCCCCAGAGTGATAATAGCGTCGGGTTTTGTCCTCGTTTTTGCAGAGGAAACCATCGCGGGTGAAGCGCTTAAAGCCCATTTTGCTGCGCAAACGATTCACAACGTTTTGTTTGGTCTGCTCGACCAAACGATCCTCGTGTGAGGCAAACGCCGGGAAGGAGAGTGTGAGCAGCAGTGAGGCATCAACGCCCTGAAAGGAAGGTTCACCATATTAAAGTTTATGAACAAAAATATAGGCTTAACTTACCTTTGAACTAGACTCCCTTGGCAGCATTGTCTCGAAAATACTGCGATTTCGATTGTGGGCATCAATGTCCACATAGACAACGCTCCACGAGGCTCCCTTCTCGCCGAACAAGTTGCAGCCGTTGATGGCCTCCAAGGCGGACTTAGCCATGCCAATGGACGAGGCGTGGATTTCCGGCGTGCCATTATTGTACTTGGATCCACGCTCCCACATGCCGAAGTCGGGAGTACGATATGCACGCTCCACATAGTACACCAGATTCTGGACAAAAGCCACTTCGTCGTGGGTGTATATGATTTGCAGGCCAGAGGTTATCATCTGGACGAGGAACAGCAGATAGAGAGATACCTAAGGGAAACAAAATATTAAAATGTTTAATGTTCAAAAATCAGCTTCAACTCACGCAATCGATCTGTAAATGGTTGTAAAACTCATCAGGATAAATCTTCTCGCCGGTGTGAAGCTGGAACTTGCTGTGGAGAGCGTGCTGGTTGGACTGACGCTGCTTAAAGAGCTCCACGCGCGACGCCTGTTTCACCCAGCACTCCAGAATGCCGCGCATGCACTTGACCGTACTCTGACCCAGCTCATAGGACTTGCCGCGGTCATCATCGATGCGCCGGTAGGCCTGGTACAAACTCCACACGGCGGATGCACAGTAGACACTGTCACGCACTGATCCCACCACCTGGTCGGTGCTCATCACCGGGAAGAGGCCAGTGATGGGGCTCTGGTAGCGCAACAACTGGCGCTTCACTGTGTGGGAGTGGGATCGGGAGAAAGTGTTAGAATTGCCGGTTATCGCATAGTGGCAAAGTGTCAACGCCAGTCAATTGGCAATGCAAATAAACAAACGAATCTGTTTACAATCAAGCAAGCGTCGGGCGTCGACATTTCACGACGATTATTAATAGACAGACGCCGCAGCGTTTAATTGGTGCTCAATTGGCCACCAAGGTTATGTAAAGCTCTCTATACGCTCCTTTCCCATCCTCACCGATGCCATAGTAGATGTCCAGCTGCTTGACTGTGTCCTCGTAGTTGGACGTCTTCAGGAACTGGTCCAGATTAATATCCTCCAAGCTGTTGTGGCGTCCGCTGTCCGGGACCCCGGAACTGCCGCCTGGGGTTGTGAGCGAGAGACCGAGTCTGGCAATACGACAATGTATTATTTTCTCTAGTTTGTGTACTGTTAAATATATTCTTGCACTTACGATTTCGGCACATTCCGCATTTCTATCTTTTTCTGCGCTTTAGTTGTGCGCCCAATGAAAAATGTACCAAAGTCAAAAAAAAGTCAAATGCTTGCCAACAGCTGTTTTCTGCAAGGCAGTGTGACCAGCAAGCACAAAGTAAAATGGAAGCTTTCCCATCAAGCTTTATTAGGTGCGCGCGCAGTTCAATATGATATGGAAAAAAATTAAATAATTAAATAAATGTAATATATATCAATAACTGTTAAGTTAAATTTAAAAATAAAACTAAAAATGAACTATTACCTGCTAGAACTGGTGCTCAAGTTTTTTATTGTGTGAGACCTTTTGACAACAGGTGGGTTTGGTCACACTGCTGGACAGGTTTTCCGGCGTTCTTCGCGAACAATTAACATGGACAATTACCATTAACTCCGCTCATAATCATCTCTCAGCCTCTTAAGGCCAGATGAGATCATCATCACATCGCTGGCCGTGAAATGCAACCGAAGATGATGCGCTCGCTGTGGCTGTGAAAGCGTGAGAAATCGCCGGGAAAATCACTTAGTGCAACGAAGTACTTAACTCAACTCGACTGAAATGCCAATCCTGCTAATACTCACAGGGATTCTTCTGTTCCTGTCGCCGAGCCAGGCACAAGGACCGGATGATGCCAAGCACCTGGGGGGCGAGTTGACCTTGCCCAACCTGCCGTCCGAGCACCTTATCCGCTACTTAAACACGTTCCCCAAGCTGAAGCAGCAGCTGCCATCGAATCTCACTGGCAAGGCCACCATTTCATCGGCCTGCTGGGGCCACGAACGGGACTGCACGTCAGATGGCCGCTTCCAGACGCCGCAGTGCCCCGGCGACCACACCGGCTGGGCTAGAAGTAAGGAGGCCCAGGTGAAAACATTCTACCAGCAGGCGGACTTCGGCTACATCCAGGAGCAGCTGGCGGAGCTGGCGCCGCAGTGCGTGCCCACCTATCTGGGCGATTCCTCGCTGGAGTGCACCCACTATCTGCGCTTCTGTCGCGGTAGGAACCTCCTCTTCGACTTCAGGGATCTGGCGCAGCGGGAGGAGCGCATTCGCTACCACATGGACGTCCTCAGTCCGGGTCAACTGCTGGGCCACTGCCAGTTGAATCGCACTAGGCTCGCTGGTGAAATGGATCACATAGGATCAGCATTGCAGTCCTGGGGGCCAGAGCTGCGCAACTTGGAAGTCTTACCTCATCCGATTCTAGAGAGCGGACTTTGCGATCTCGTGGTGAATACGCCTACTTTCATAATGAAAATCGATGCCACGTACAACATGTACCATCACTTCTGCGACTTCTTCAACTTGTATGCCTCGCTCTTTGTAAACCAATCCCATCCAGCGGCCTTTAACACCGATGTGCAGATCCTTATTTGGGAAACCTATCCGTATGATTCGCCGTTTAAGGATACTTTCAAAGCCTTTTCGCAGAGACCGGTGTGGACCCTGAGCGATGTAGAGGGCAAGAGGGTGTGCTTCAAGAATGTGGTACTTCCACTGCTGCCCAGGATGATCTTCGGACTGTTCTACAATACGCCAATTGTAAGTGAGAGAAGATGAGCTTTAAGTGCTTATCTAATTTATAATTTATTGTAGATCCAGGGCTGTTCGAACAGTGGACTGTTCCGCGCCTTCTCCGAGTTCATCTTGCACCGCCTGCAGATTCCCTACCAGCCTCCTCAGCGCAAAATCCGTATTACCTATCTATCGCGCCGCACGAAGTACCGGCAAGTACTTAACGAAGAAGAGCTTCTGGCTCGTTTGGAGGACAATGAGGAGTACACCGTGCAGCGTGTTTCATACGAGAGGTAATACAATAATTGTATTTTATTTCCTAAATTTACTTCAAAAGTTATTACTCTTAGGCTCTCCTTCACCGAGCAGTTAGCTATTACCCGGAATTCAGACATTCTAATAGGCATGCATGGCGCTGGCCTGACCCACTTGCTCTTCCTGCCCAACTGGGCCTGCATATTTGAACTGTACAACTGCGAGGATCCTAATTGCTACAAAGACTTGGCCCGTTTGCGCGGCGTTCAGTACCGCACCTGGGAACACCGGGATCTGGTCCATCCGCAGGACGAGGGTCATCATCCCGAGGGCGGGGCACACGCCAAGTTCACCAACTATAGCTTCGATGTGGAGGAGTTCGTACGTCTCGTGTCTGAAGCAGCCAAGGAAGTTAGATCCCACAGTGAATTTTCCCAGGAGAAGCCACAAAATCCATCCATAACAACGACGCATAACGAACTGTAGTAGCTTGCCCTAATTGTGATTTAATGCATTTATTTTGCTTTTTTTGCCAGGTCCAAAATAAATCGGTATTATTAACAGTAACTCATAAATCTCTGGGGTTTCCCTATAGTTAATTTTGGTAGCTTTCACAGCATACTTTGTAATATTTTGTAAAAAATCATAAAAATTAATTAAAGTATTTATTTGTAGAATTCAACAGTTAAAAATGTAAAATTTTGCATAAAAAATAGATTTCAACTTTGCGCAGTGTGACCGAACTTGATAAATAAGGGTGGTATATTTTAAACTTCCCTTCACGGCCATACTATTGTTATTTGTTTACTTTTTCGTTTGCCGGCAGATTAATTTAAAGTAATTTTTATATACGTTTTATATTTTGACAATTTAAAACCATGGAAGTGGAGATGCTTAACCCCGTCATTACCCCTAACTCCAACGAATCCAGCGTCGGGGAACTGGACTTGAAATCCTGGAGATCCGTCATGGAAAGTGTAGATAGTTTCCTGGCCATATTACCCACAATATTGGGTTTCATTCTCTCACGGCTACTTTGTGGACACCTGCCACAGCATTCCACGCAAAGATTCCTGCTGGAGTTCCTTGTGGTTGGCTTTCCCACTGTGATCCTGATGACTGTGGGCAGTGCTTACAGCTACACGTATTCCCTGGTGGTTTCCATATCCATTTTGGGTTATTTGTACGGAAATGGAGGCACAGAAGATTCGTCAAATTTTAAATACGAGATCGGCAAACGTCCTATAGTCTTTACTCTGCTGAGAGCCACCGCGTATAGTGGAACTTGTGCCGCCATTCTGGCCGTGGATTTTCCTTTTTATCCCACTGATTACCGCAAAAGCAGGACATTTGGAGCCTCTGCAATGGACATGGGCATCGGCCTGTTTGTGGTTACCATGGGTTTGGTCTCGCATCGTGCCAGGAATCTCGCTGACCTGAGAAAACTGCCCAGATCTGTGGTTCCCTTGCTGGTTTTGGGCTTGGCCCGCACCATTGTCATCACAATGATTGACTATCACCAGGATGAGTCAGAGTATGGCAAGCATTTGAATGCGTTCTTTATTCTGGGACTCACAAAACTAATGGGCAGCTGCTACAGTCTGCTGGTCAAATCGGATGAACAGCTCTTGGGGCTAGCATTGGGTATGTATTTATAGAGCATTCATTTATACAGGAACTCTTAAAGCCTTTTTTATTTCAGGTTTGCTCTTCCTGCATGAACTTGCTCTCCAATTAGGCCTCTCCAAGATTGTAATGTCGCACGATCCTCATGATAGTTTCCTTAGTGCCAATCGAGAAGGTTTAAGCTCCCTACACGGTTGTGTGGCCCTCTACTTGCTCAGCATTTACTTGGCCAAGTGGTACACCGCCCAGGATCATCTCAGTTACCAACAGATTACAAACAAGTTGAAGAAAATCCTATATGCGGCCGCTCTCTGTTGGTTATTAAGCTTCATTAGCGCCTATTTGACAGGCATTGCTCGAGTAACCTTTAACTTTGGCTATGTGATTTGGATGTTCGCCGTCGGTTTAAGCCTAATTCTGATATATGCATATTTCTTCGAGCTGAAACTTGTTAAGAACCAGAAATCAATTGGAGATAGCTGTGTGCAAACTAGCCAATCCCTGCCCACCTTTGTGGAGAGCCTCAACATGAATGGTCTGACGCACTTTATGCTCTCCAACTTCCTCACTGGAATGGTTAACATGGCCCTGAATCCGGGAAAGCGCAATGCTATCGAGTGTGTTTCTATACTATCCGTCTATATGTTTGTATGTGCTGGAGCAGTCTTCATTATGCTTAAGAAGCGTATAAGGTTAGCTTAGTTTGTAAATTGTACCTCAAATTGTGATAAATGTTGCTGTAAAAATTTAAAAATTCTTAATTAAGTGCAAGTACAAACGCTTATTATTTTAATGAGTTAAAATCAAACAAATACATTCCAATGCTTTAAATTTTTGCAATTCCATTGATACTATCGATCTTACAGAGTTTTAATAGACTCGAAGGGCATAATATGACCATTTCGCAAGACCAGGAAGACGATGTCGGGTGCCTGGGATCCTATCTTGGACGGCGAGCAATCCACATTGGAGTCCTTGTACACCTCATACGCCTGACAGCCGTTCTTCGTGCGAATCAGTCGCGTCCATAGCCACTTTTGATCTTTGCGATCCCTTTGAGGAGTCTCATTGGGCGTAAGGGAAGTTTTCATGCGCTGACAGGCCAAGGAGCAGGCCGAAATTGATCGCTTCAAGCGCTCCTTCATGGCGAAATTACCGGCATGCTGCCGCTTCTGAATATCATCCGCTGGACGTTTGAAGTCCACACGAGGAGACCGCTGCCGGGGGCAGCTCGCAGCGGCACTTATACGACTAGACGGTGTCTTAATGCACGATGGCTTTGGGCTGCTGGGCACTGGGGAATCCTTTCGCCAGTCAATCGCCCTACTACAGGGCGGGCTGGAGCTGCAGATCTTGCTTGAGGACATTGAAGGACACGTGCCGTGAAAGGAGTTGCTACGGACCAGGGAGCCAACGGAGGAGCAGGACGGCGGAGGAGTGCAGGTCTTATCCTTAGGGACATGTTCTACGAATTTTTGATTTTATGAACCTACATTAAGTGTTTATACTTATTAGAGACACTCACCTAAGGCCCCCATGTCCATGATGTGAGATATCTTGGTAGCACCCCACAAAAATAGGATGCCATCCAGGGCGCTCATGATAATCTCATCGGGATATGGACCCAGAATACTGTGCAGTAGTGAAGGCTTCGTCAGATCAAGTCCGGAATGGCACTCGCAACACTTCTCCGTCTGAGTGCCGCAGCAGCAGCTCATGGTGTTGGTAAAAATAATCTATTTTAGTCTCATTTATTGTAAATAAGTGCCCAATTTTTCGAATAGACTTGGCCCCAAAAGCCTGACACCGAGTATTCTATGAGTGTTAAGCACCGAGCTGCTCGGACAGATGTCAAAGGTGCGATATCCGGCTTAGGCCCACGGCGAAGGCGTCGTCACAAAAGATAAGATTTCTATTAAGGAAATGACAGAAATTGCTGGCATTGTAGTCCCTGGGCAAGCCGAGCTGAGCACACTCTCAGTCAGAGGTCGAGCGAACGGGCAAGGATATTTAATTTAATGGCGCAAACAAAGACCGAATCAAAGCTGAGCCTTCGGGGTCAAAGGAGAGCGCAAATGACCAGCGATGAGCTCTTTATTGGATGAGGAAAGATGGGGTAGCAAGGGTGTGCTGGGTTTGGGGTTAAAGAAATAGTAAGGAACATTTTCTAAGCTTACAAATAATAAATAAAGTAAGAAACCCTCTTAAACCATTCAAAAATGGTATAGATAATGTTTAAACTCAACCGATTAAATGTATTCCTAATTGTTTTCTGTCGTCAGGTTTTCAAGAAGAGTTTGTAAATATCGAATTCAGTATTTATTTAAAGTTAAAACTATAATTTATATGTAATATATTATAATAATATCAGAGAGTATAAGAAATTCGAAATCAAATTCTTTTTTTCTAATTTTTTGTATTCCTTCCGCCCCGAATGTAATTACGGCAACAGTTTCCGCTGCTGATGCGTAGCTTTGTTCTCTGTCCGTCTGTGATGCGCTTTTAATGTCATATCCTGGCAAAAGACGGGACCGTTGTCCTTGGTGAATCTTATCTGATTTCGGTCGGCACAAATGCAATTTCCGTCCGCCTGTCGCCTGCCGACCCTTCGACCTTCTCGCCCTTCAACCCTTCCTCCCCAAAGGTCCACAATTTATGCTGAGTTAATAGTTGCCAGCCCAATGTAATAATATACATACGGTGGGGGGCGTGGCCAGGAAATCGGCAGCAGGATACGGGAGCACCTGTTCGCTCCTGATGGGGGGTGGCTTTTTGCCTTTGATGACAGATTATTTTCATTAGCGCGCAGCGAACGCTTGCTGTCCATTTGGGGAAACGAAAATTATGGCCCTTAATTATTATATCCATGTTTTCCGCTGGTTTTTCGCCGGCATGTAAAACATGACAAGGGGCTGGCCGGCTGTGATTGATGTGGCCAACAATCAGGTTGAGAATTGGATCTCCTGCCTCTAGAATTTCTTTTTATTCCTTTTCTGAGCTGCCAATTTGCTGACTAGTATTTTTTTTTGCGACTGCTCGTCAAATCGGATTCCATTCAAAAGAGCTTTCATAAAAAAGAAAAAATACGAATAACTCGAAATATATCTGTGCATATGCATGAGTGTCTCGATGTGTGTTTATATATCTGCGGAAGCGGCTTAGTGCGGCCCTGGGGAAATCGCTTAAGCCGTTCATAATGAATATCATGTGTATTTGCCGATGTCAGTGGGAGTGGTGAAAGGGACCGAGGGGTGACTGAGCCGCAGGACATTCAAGCAAACGGCAGTGCAAGAAATTTTTTGTTTCCATATTTTAATTTTATATAATTAAGATTTTAACGGCGAATCGGACAATATATGGCTTTTGGCTGTCAATCCATTTTTGGCGAAACTAACTAATTTATTTTTGAACTAAATATGCAGACTTATTAATTACTTAAAAACTAATACAGAAATAATTTCTGAATTTGGCTATCATATCACTGTTGGCCGTAATATGCTCTCCAGAAGACATCAAATATTCGCATTTTTGAGCCGAAATTTTAATACCATAATTTTATGGACAAATCAGAGTTAAAAATAACCATAACCAAGCCCAAACAATATTAATTTTAATTCGGAAAGCTATTCTATGTTTTTTTATTAAATATTTCGTTAAATAATGTACTCTCATCTCAAGCTGTGCATATGCTGAGCAGCCCATTGTTTTTCGCCATTTCGCTGTTGCTCATTGCTTCAGCCTAGAAGATGCCTCGTTTTTTCAGTAGGTGTACAAATCAAGCCCAAAAAAGTGTGCTTTAAAAGAGTCAGTGCTGTGGATTTTTCTATGTAAACAAAGGTGGCTGCTGCTGCTGCTGCCAGAGAATTTATTTAATGGAAAAATCAGAGTAAAAAATAACCAAAACTAAGTCAAAACAGCCTCAATTGAAAATCGGAAAGCATTTCTATGTTAGTTTTTAATTGATTAATTAATCTGCATATCAATTTTAGAAATTTGACAAAATTAATTTTTTGCCAATTTTTGACAATTTTAATGATGTAACCCCTTATAAAATTTTCAAAAATCGATCAAAATTTTTTTTCCTAGTTTTTCAATATTTTATTCCTAAGTAATTAAGATTTTAATGGCGAATCGAAATATATATGGCATTTGGCTGTCAATCCATTATTTTCCATAATATGCTCTCCAGAAGACATCATATATACGAATTTTT
>VNKC01002092.1:0-31023 GCA_008042775.1 Drosophila pectinifera
TAACGGTGAATCGAACCATATACGGCATTTGGCTGACATTCAATTTTTGGCCGAATTATACTGTTCAGAAGACCTCAGTTTTATGCATTTTTGGGTCTTTAAATGGGGTTTTTTATGTCCTAATTTAAGGGAAAACTCAAGGCTTAAAATAGTCATAACAAAATTAATTAAGCTTTTGACGGTGAATCGGACCATATACAGCCTTTTTCTTAAATTCTATTTTTGGCCAAGATATGCTGTTCAGAAGACCTCAGTTTTATGCATTTTTGGGTCTTTAAATGGGGTTTTTTATGTCCTAATTTAAGGGAAAACTCAAGGCTAAAAATATTCATAACAAAATTAATTAAGCTTTTAACGGTAAATCGGACCATATACAGCATTTTTCTTAAATTCCATTTTTGGCCAAGATATGCTGTTCAGAAGATCTCAGGTTTAAGCATTTTTGGGTCCTTAAATGTTAAAAATATTCATAACAAAGTCAAAACAGCCTCAAATTCAATTCGGAAAGCAGTTCTGTGTTAGTTTTTATTAGGTTAATTAATCTGCATATTAAGTTTAGAGATCAGAAAAAATAAATTTTTTGGCAATTTTTGAAAATTTTAATGATGTAACCCCTTATCAAATTTTCAAAAATTGGCCAAAAATTTTTTTTCTTTTTTTTTCAAGTATTTTATTGCCAAATAATTAAGCTTTTAACTATGAATCGGACCTTATACGGCATTTTGCTGACATTCCATTTTTGGCAAAAATATGCTGTTAGGAAGACCTCAGGTTATTAGGTCCTTAATTGTGGTCTGTAAAAACCATTGCAGGTAAACTCGTTAATTTCGCAGAGGGTTACCAAGCAACCAAAAGCAAGGAATTTCTGTGAAAGAGCTTCTTGATCGAAGGAAATTAATTAATGAAATTAAAAATAAACCGAAAATCTTGGAAGTGAGCTTCATGGCTCTTCCGGCAAATGATGTCCCTGTAACATAGATAATTGCTCCATTTTTCCAGTGATGTTTCCATCATCAGAAGCCTGGCTTCCATGCCAGTCAAAATGGTCTGAGTGCCTCTCGCATTCAGTTGTTGCTCTTGTGCACTTTAAGTAACACAGATACGATTCGAGCAGGGCGAGTGCGAGTGCCAGTACGAGTACAGCATGCAGATGCTGGGAAAATGCAGTATTAGCCCGGACAACTGTCAAAGGCAACAGGCGGAACCGGCAGCAGCCAGGATCTCTGGCCCACATAGAACAACATATACTGCATATACGTATACGTACTCTGCATACATGGAAGTTCGCCTTGGCCAACTGACCGCCCCGACCAGCGGGCAAACGACAAACGGAACGGCAAACAAGTCAAGTGCTCCGAAAAAGGGCTGTCTGCCTGCCAGCTGACCAAGTGGTGGCCAAGCGGAGAATTGCCATTAAGCTGCAAGTTTAAAGCAACTAAAAATGACAACAAATAAACAGGCAGCCAGGCAGTGTTCCAGCCAGCCAGCTAGCTGGCCAGCCAGGAGCAGGAGCTGCGCAATAAGAGAAGCTGAAGCTGAACATTTGCTGCATTACACATACGACCCGTAATCCAGATTTTGCACTGAAAGCTGTCGATGCTGCATGCCCTCCTGACATTACACAGCAAGCAAACTAAGAAAGTGGTATATATCTATTAAAGATACAAATGAAAGGGAAACCTGATAATAAATTAATTAAAAAGGCCAACAAAGTTTAAAGTGCCCCTGAAGGGTCTAGCCAATCATCTTAAGCGTATTTTTGGGTTTTAAGCTCTTTGTTCAAACTGCTTACCTATGGAAGTTAAAGAAATATGTATTTTCTGACCTTTGAAGGTAAATAATCTATTATTTTTGAGCATCATAGTGTGTACTTTTAGCTAAAAGAGGCAAAGGAGGCTTAAAGTGGGTTAGTTTATCTTAGAAACTTTATAATTAATGCCTTAGTTCTTATTACTAATATTTTTTAAGGGTTCCCCGTGTGATATACATTTATTTTCTCAGTGTGCCAGTGTACGGTTGTGGGCGTCCTTTTGGGTTTGCATGAGTCATAAGCAAATGTGTGCTCTGGGATATATGAGGATTATGCTTGTTCCATGTGCTGGACTTATGAGAAATGCCAAGTTTACAGCAAAACGTGTCAATAGTATATCCAAGTAGGACTCTCGGTCCAGCTGAAATTTAAGTAATCTAATCTTTATCCAGCCAGACCAGCCCCCGGGCCACCCACAACTCGGTCCGCCCAATTCCACAGGCACGTACGAACAGCGTCGACATGCCAGTTACGTGGCTGGCTGAACGGTCGAGTTCAAGGGGCGGGAGAGCGTCAGTGGTTCAGGAGGTCAGCGGACAGGACTCCGGGGTGCCGGGCTCCGGGGATGACACATATTAATGCCGTCCGGCGTCGGAGAGCACATTAAACTGATGAGCTTAATTGGAGGTTACCTTCGCAGAGGACTCCAACTGGCCAGCATCAGGAGTTCCAGTCATTGCAGCACGTATGCCAAAGAATGCTGCCAATTCGGCAACGTTTTGGATCCAGGCCAGTTCTTTGTAAGTTGGATTTTTTGGATATGAAAATGGTTATATACTCTGCAAATAATATAGGTTTATTTTGTGAAAAGTGGAAGGTTTATTAAATAAAGAGAGAGGTCACTTTTGACTTCAGAAAAATCTTTGAAAAATGCTACTATTATTAGTCACTTAACTGACTTCATTAAGCGGCCAAGTACGGTATTTTCTTTATTAAAATAACACTATTTTCCGTACATATTAATTAATCAAATGTTAAGTTCAAGAAATAATATTTTCCATAATTACATTCACCGAGTAAAATGTTATTAATTTAGCTGAGTTCTTAGTTAATTAATGAGCAGCCTTGCTGATAAGAGTAACACGCATCCATCAAAAAACCTTTTGCGGATTGCGCCAACTCTTTGGGGCAGTGCAAAGGACTCTGGCAAAGGCAGCTTGTGTCCTTAAGCTACTGGGCTGCAGTTTTTATTTTCGTTTCGTGGCGCTTTGTGTGGCTGTCGTGCGTCTGCCACGTAGCTTCCTTTATCCCTTGGACTTTGGCCTTCGGCTCCGCCAGCACCACTCCTGCCCCTTTCCAGGACCCCGTTCTGTGTCCTTGCTTAACCCATTTCCGCTGGCGTACATGTGTTTGTACAGCACCCTGAGGCACAGAGTCACTTAATTAAGAGCATAATTTGTTACAAATATTTAGTTGGCCGAAACACAAAGGTGCAAAGGTGAGCCCTCCTGTGAGCCTCCATTTCCGGTAAGAGTATTATTTTATTTTATGCCGACTTGCCGACTTCATTAAGCGCACATAATAACAAAAACATAAAAAAAGAGAGCGAGTGCCGGAATAAAATATGAAATCTGGGCAAAAAAAGGCAAACCTACTCACAAAAAATATGCAAATTTGTTTCGGGACTATAAAAAACTAGCGTCAAAATGCAAATGTAAAATATTTACTCCCTGCTCGTGTGATTTCAGCATTTTTAATGGCATAACGCGCACACCCTTCATATCACACGCACACACACACGCTCTCCCAGCAGGTGTTCAAGCATTTTTCAGTCCAATTACAAAACTGCCAGAAACGAACAAACAGGACCGACCGAAAAACAGAGCAGGGAGCCAGTTCGGAAAAATACACCTAACTCAAACAAGCGCGAGGAGCTGGCAATGTTGTTGGCCATTCGTGCTTTGTAGGCCAACTTCATTAAGTCTTACCTGGCATTGGTGGCGCCTTAATGAATTGTAGCATTTAGCTGCTAATTTCGGCACGACCGCCTGGCAGTTGTACAAATTGTAGCAAGGATATTTCGCCCAGCATGACTGACACTCGACAGTGAAGGATGTCGAGCAGCACCAGGCTCAGGCTCAGGCTCAGGCTCAGGCTCGATGGGTGCGAGTTCCGGGAACAAATATGTAAAGCCTTCCTGCCTGCCTTGAATTTAATTGAGCATTTCTAGGATAGAGCTTTGAGTATATTTAATAAAACTGTGTGGGCTCTCCAAGCTAAAATATATATTAAAATGAGACTAGCCTGGAAATAAAATAGTTTTTCAAGAAGAAAAATGCTTGTCGAAAGCAAATCGTTGCTAAAAGTATTTCACACTCCACAGTTTTTAATAAAATATATTACTTTTCAGCTTTTAGGCACTTGTACAATATATATTGGTTTTTATTCTTGAGCTTTATTTGAAAACAGATCAACAACATTTTTTTGGTTGGCACTAGGCTGTCTTTCCTTTTAGTTTACTCGGTTAAAAGTCATTACACAGAGACTGTTTTAAACGTTTATCATTTGACAGGCAGCTAGTCTGGCAACCGCAAACAAAATAAAAGCCAAATAAATAAATATCAGACGAAATCACAATGAATGGAGTCACAGCAGCCACGAAACGATAACGTTAGTTTGTTTATTTATTGGAAGGCCAAATAAAAAAAGTAATAAAGTCAATTGTGGGGCTTTTCGAATCGCGGCAAGTGCATAAAAATGCAAATTATGCGTATTTGTTCAACCAATCTTGTCGCTATATGCCAGAGAGCTTTGGCCCACATTGTTTGCCAATTCATATGGTTCGACTAATTGCGCACATAAATAAATTGTTATTAATTTCCGCCAAATCAAAGCCGAACAATCAGTAAGAAGAACAATGCGATTTTCACACTTGAGGGTGGAAAATAGTTCAAACAGTGAAGGGCTTTAAGCCTACATTTTTAGGATTCAACTAGATCTAAATGGTTTTTAGTGAATATATAGAACTATTTTTAAGGTAAAATAAAAAAGGCTTAAATTAAAATAATTTTTTCTATTTTTAAACCTTTTTTCTATATGGTTTTTATGTGTAAGCTACTTAAAGGCATTGTCCGATTCATTTTCTTTTTATGAAGTAAGCCATAAATGTCGCCAAAAGAGTTTCCACCAGGCGGCCGTGTGCACTGTTTTTGCCATTTATAAATAATTGAAAACCTTTCAAAATATTTTATGCCCGACTTGATAGCTCCTCACCCACCACCCGATCGCTGCCACCAGTAGTAGTTCGTTTCATTGAGTGGAATATCGAATAATTAAAAATTCTGTGAGTTTTTACAGCCGCCCCTCGCCGAGCGCCCGCCGGTATTGTTTATTGTTCGGCAGTCACCGACTGCCGCCAGCTTATGAAAACTTTACCGCGCTCATGAAAATTTTACAACGAAAAATATTTAGTACTTTTGTTGTGCGGGCACCTCAGACAAAGGCATCGAGGAACTGACTGACTGAACTGAGGATCTCTGCGTTTAGTTGCTTAAAAGTTGGCGCGCTTATTGTTTGGGCTTTCTCTAAAAGTCAGCTTGTATGGCTTAAACTGTTTGTTAGGGATTTTGAGGCAGACAGATGGCTTAAAATTTTTAACCTTTTTAATTTGGGTTTCTCTGTAAGGGAATAAAAAATATGCTGAGTACTTTTAGTTTGAAATGTACTTAAATCCTCCGGAGTATAAATGTAGATAGTATCGAGAATTATCATTTCTGTCTTGATATATTTTAATTGATATATGATATATTTGAATCATTAGAAAAATATATATGTTTTAGACCTTGAACTGCATACATAAAAGCTAAGCAAGGCCTTGAATAAACTAAGTACCCCGCTTGGGAATATACTGCCACTGGTAAATTTTCCATTCATCAGACATGTGAAAGGGTATCCCATCTTCTTGGCCATTAAGTGCTCCGCCTCCTTATGCTTTCATTATTTTTTGTGCTGCTCCTTTCAAGGAGAGCGCGATATACGCGCTAATCTGGCCAACTTCAAAGCTACTTAACTTTTATCCATTTAAGCCATCAACGCAGGCAGGCAGCTGAAAACAAATGCAGAGAAAAAACGAGCATTGGAAAGACGCTTGCAGGCGAGCAAGGAGGCGATGCAGAAAGAGCAAAGGCACTCAAAAAAAGACAGAGAGGGGGCAAGAGAGTACACAGAGAGAAAATACAATAGCCAATTATAATCAATCATTATTAAATAATTTGAAGAATATTCCAGTCAGATAAAAGAATACAAATTTAAATTAATTTAAATCTCTCTTTAAAGAGGGTTTTATATATAGAAATGAATTTTCATTTTGTTGCTGAATATAATATTTAATTTAATTTGTAAATGACATTCTTTTAAATCAAGAAGATATATTTGTAAGAAATAAATATAATTTTTTAAAGATAAGAGCAAAAAACTATTGAGAAAAGCTATAAATAATTTAAGCTTTTAATGATCCATGGCTTTTAAATTTTTTCAGTGCTCTTAAAAGGACAAGACCGAGCGAATTGTCTGTGTGGCCTGGCGACATTTTCGCTTGACTGCACTGGGAGCTTAAAATGTCTCTCGGTTTGCTCTGCTTCTGCTGTGATTGCGATTGCGGCAGCTGTTTATGACATTACTCATACGCCTCGTTGACCTTTGGCATTGTCAGTGGCCAAGTAGCCGTCCATCTCCCCTCGTCTCGTCCTGTTTCGTTCCTGTTCCTGTCAATCCAAAATAAAGGGCCAGCACTTAAAGCGCACCAACATATGCAGGCCCATTGGAACGACGAGCAAGTACTCGGACTCGGACTTGTTGGCTGCTTCTGGTGCAGTCATGGCATCACTGCGCTTCCGTTTCCGGAAAACAAAAGCAGCGGGGCAACTGAACTTTTGCCTTAGAATTTTTCTATTTTTTTTAGCTATTTTGTTTTTCATTTTCCACAGAGCAGCATCAACATTGTTGCCTGCGACTCAGCCTGCTTAGAAATGCAAAGCAGCGTGCGAGGCAAACACAACACACAAAGTGATTTTTATATTAAGACCACAAGTGCCTGCAACCCGACCACGACCATGGCCTTAGTGCCCCGCCCCCCGAAGGCTGGTTACGCCCCCATTTCCCCACCCAGGCCACCTCCCACTGCCAGGATCTGTGTGCTACCGCTTTGCTGCCATTATGATGACTACCAAGGCACGCTGATTGCCAAAGAGCGTTTTCGCAGTCCGGGGCTGCACAGAGAAACGGAAGATATGAGATTTTTTCTAAACTCAACATTTTGAATTCCAGCTTAAAAGTAATTTAACGAATTTATTTTTAAGTTACGAACTATTTTAAGAAATATTTTATTATCCCTTAAGACAAGCCTCTCAGTATTAAAGAATTAAAGATAAATACTTACATGGTTTTTATTAGAGATTCTTCTGAAGTTCAAGGTATAACTATTACAGAATATATTTAGTAATTTAAATAAAGCATAATTTGATACAGAATCACCATAATTATTTGTCAAGTGCATCTTGTAACTGCTTGTCGCTGGGTGTGTGTGTTTGGAATGCGCGTTGCATGAGATAATCTCTGGCTATGTGCGTGCCACACGCCAGCCGCTCTTTCCAGAGATCCTTCGAGTCTAGGGTCCAGAGAGAACACTGCTTCCAGCCGCAGTGAGTACGGATTTTTTGATGGTTAATAAAAATTCCAACATTGTCTCGCGCAGTTCATCATGGCCACCACATAACCACATAAGCACACAATATGGAGCTGCAGTCGGAACTCGGAACTGGTGCAACGGGCGATGACAACATTAAGACGCCGCTTGCCACAATTCCTTGTGACATTTATGCGGTTTTATGATCCAGTGTGAGCACTTCTCCTTGAGCACACACCCAGCCCGCGATATCCTTTAAAATTATATTTAAATTGGTAATAAATTATATTTTATGCACGCTTGAAACTTCGTAGCTGTTCGCGAGGACTGACTGCCCTCGAGGCGACAGGTCTGAGGAGTGACAGGAATTTTGAATTATGTGTCAGGGAAAATTTACATTCTGCCCGCCGGTTGGAGAATAATAACAAAAGCTCTGCAGTTGCACGCAGAAATCTAATCAGCAACATACTGCTACTTAAAAGCAGAGGAAATTACACACAAATATGAGAAAATAAGAACTCCTTAAGAGGATTCCATATTATATGGCATTAAAGCGGAAAACCCAACTGTCTGAAGTTGCCGTAGCGGCTTAGAGAAGGCTTTATTGCTTTTCCATTAAAAATCATTAACTGCCATGGCATTGCCAGCGTATTAGTCATAAATTGAATACTTAAGCACTAAGTGAGTATAACTATAATATAAACATAACAGAGAAAAAGCAAAGGAAACTGCTGCGTTATGCATTCGCTGCGTTGTGTTTCGCCCATAAATGAAAATGGCAAGCAATCACCTGCAGCTATTTTCCAATCAACCGGCGACGCTTTTCCAGCCACCCGACAAATCCCCTCGCATTTAACGCTGAGCTCAGCTCAGCTTTATGACCAAAACAAACAAAAATGGCAGCGAGGGCGCACAGAACAGGGAGTCCTGGATGCTCTGGATGCCCGGGATCATGCACAGCTGCATCGTCCTGGTCCTCCTCGTATACGTCATCATCAACATCATTGGCATCATCAGCGCGTAGAATTTAGATTTTCAATAATCAGGAGGCATCATTGAAAAAACAAATACGCGCTGGATTTTTGGCTCCAATTGAATTGGTTTCGTGGAGTTTTCGACTTGTTACATAAAACGTGATTGGCTTTGCTGAGTGCGTAACTGAGAACGACAGGTGGGGTATGGTGTATGGTGTGTGTGTGATGTGTGGTGGGACCCCTGGATTTGTGTATGCCAGTTGCAAGTCGCAACAATGGCAGCAGCCGCAGGGGGAAAATAACCGAAACGCATCGGAGATCCACTGCTGTTGACACGCAACGGTTGGGGGGCGATAACAAAGCCAATCAAAGATTTATACTCGCCTTCCGGTGAGCACACACTAGAAAATCCCATGTCTGACAACTAAAGTCAGGAATGAAATCTGGCTAAAGAGTTTCGAGGCTATAGCTGGAGACAGAGTCCTTGGCTAATCGGCTTAAGGCTGAGCGGCTGTGAAACTTTGCCCGCTGACCCAAGACTCACTCACGTAAGTCCTGCAAATTTTCTGCTGAATACGGGCAATCAATTTACTTTCACTTTGGATAATTTGCTCACACTCGAGCCCATATATATATGGGTAAACATATATGTGAAATGTTTGTGGCAACGGCATCTGCATTGACAATTTGCTGTGTAGTAAGGTCATGCAACATTTGCATAATTCAATGAGCATACAATCAATGGCAGCCACATAATCATGCACGTGGCCAAGCCAGAAAAATAAGAGCAGCAGCAGCAGCAGTAGCCGGGAATAAAGGAAGCGTGGAGAGTGCAGGGAATTCTATTCGAGCAATTTGGTGCGATTAACTGCTCAATTATTTAAGCATCCCGTGGCGCTCGGAGAAAAAAAAGGAAATCAGAAGGAGGGAAATCAGCGTCCAAGCGGCATGCTCTACTGGCTACCAAATCGCACGGCCCTGGGATCGGTCAGCAGGCACACAAAACACTTAGTGGTGCAGGACGCGGCCCGCCCTGGAAAGGGTTGCAATCAATTGACATTGATGTTCGCCAGACCAAAAACTATTTCAATGCCCCGAGCTGGGACCAGTCGCTGTGTACATACCTATCTGTGCCGCTTTCTGCTGCTCACTGAGAGAATTTTCAGCCAGGAAAATTACAGAATTCTGCATTAATAAATGCCTTGTTGAGAGCTCTATGTATTCAATGTCTAGATTTATGGACAGACTTACGACAGCTCACTTTGACATTTCCTAGAAAATTAAATAAATTTATTTTAATGAGGGAAAGCTTCTCTTCTGACTTGAAATTTCTTTCAATTTAAGGAGAAAGTCCTGATTTTCTCTGTGCTTTCTCTCTGCCTTGCTTTGCCCCTCAATCGCAAGTCTCAGTGGCTCGTAAAATCTAACATTTATAGCTGATGACTTTCTGGCTGTGACTGTGCCTAGTTCACGGCTAGTTTGGCATACTTTTAATGGCCGTGGCTGCGCCTCGGCTCCCCAGGAACACTCACCAGTGCTATCCAGTTTGCTGTCAGTTTGCCTCACTCTGGGCTCTCGGGCCAACCTTTGTATCATTATAATCCGTGGCCATTTAGTGGCACTATTTGTCGCTGATATGACTCCCTTTACGGGCTGGGCCGGCATCTCGGTGGCCCGTCTTGCATGCAAAGTGTGGCACTCGAATGGCTGGGGCTCGTAAAAATACGTTTTATTGCCCAGCAGGACGCGCCTCAAGACATGTCCTGGCCAAAGCCACTTTAATGTCATGCGTGTGTGTTCCTCTGTGTGTGTGGGCGGATGGGCAACTAATTTATATGGGTGAAGGGCGGGGCAGCCGGCTCGTTAATTCGCAGCATGAAAACTAAAGTGCAAAGTATGTGGAAAGATGCCTGGCGGAAAAAACAAAAAAACAAAAAAAGAAACAACAGCAACAGCAAGAGGAACAACTGCCACCCACTATAAAACGGCAATAAAATTTAATGATTATGTCAACACTTACAGTACACGGCCATGACGCCTCGGAAGACTGCCCCTCGACAGCACACCGCTGTCACCCTTTAAAATTGTCGCCGGGCTGTCAGACCTGCCCCGGATGTTGCTTCATTGATTTTTATATCAATTTTCACACTAATATCTTTTAATATGTAATTTTTATGCATGGGACACGCTCACGAGCGGGCGCCTTTCTTCATTGTCATGTTCGTCGTTCACGGTGCGTATACGTACTTTTTGATTTTTATTATCAGCCCGCCCGGCTTTCCCGCTGTTGTTGAGACAACGCAGTTGTGTTCGCAATAAAAAAAAAGAGAAAAGAAAATTGTGAACGCGTTTCCGCCCTGTTAATTAAGTTAATTTTTTTATTACATTTTAATAATCAAAAGTTTTGCAAGTGACGTCACGTCCTTCACATCCTCCTCCCCTCCTGTGCTGATGTTTTTTATTTTATTTGGTTCACGCTATCGTTTTTATTAATAAAATTGTGTTGATAATTTAAAAGTGCTTTGCACGGGCATCATGTGCATCGATAAGCCCCGTCATCGTCCCTTTTCCCAAGCGGTGGCAATTAAATTGCATTTAAAATTGGCATTAAAAACATAAAAAATGCATGTGAAGAGCCGGCAGCCTGATAAGCAATTCGAAAGAGTATGCATGGGCATATGGATTCTTTAGCGGAAGGTTTATTGCATTCAATTTAATTACTTACTGTTCGAAAGAGCGCAAAAGTGTTATATTTTATTTAAAACTGAGCTCATTAATTTATCTTTGTTTCCTGGGATTTGCTGGCTGGCAGGTCCTTCTCTGCTGCGTGGATGTAATGTCTCTGTTATCGCATAAATTATTACATTCCGCTGCATCGATTGAATAATGTCCAATGCACATTTGATTATACCAATATGTTGAATACGCACTTAAAACCGGCCACAATGCGTTTTTATTTAATTTTTATTCGTTTTCATTGCTGCGTGTCCGCAAAGCGTCTGTGTTTGAGTGCCGGCTAATAAATGAGCCGGGTCCCGGGCCGGGCATCATGTCGCAACACAACGTGCCACATGGCGGATGCGTGATTCGATTCGGGCACGTGTCATTTATTGATTTTCACCCGCCGCCGTTGCCATGGTTTTTGCATGTTTTCCTTTATTTTTTATTCGAAAGCGCCGGCAATAGACGGCAGATAGAAGCTAAGATGCTTTAAGCAATATTAATGAAGGCGCATTTGCGGTTAATACTGCTGAAAATGCTGACGATCAGGAATGCCCGTGCAAATAAGTATAATAATTGTGCAGACGACGGGAAGTGGGTAATATAATTCAGGAATTATGTATTATAGATGGTGAATGAATTAAGCTCGTTTTTTTACCTCTAGGTAATTATTACCTTTGTTATGGCTTACAAAAAACTATTCAGCCGAGAAATTTGCATTTTCAAGGACACAATGCCCCAATACGTCTCTCAGTTATTTTGCTGTAATTTATGCAAATAAAAACAACTAAATCAGATAGGTAAAATGCGTTAAAATTGAATTTTTTAAGTATTTAAGACTTTAAGTCTCTGGTTAATCAGAAAAAACGCTGCATACTTTTAGTGAAAGTACAAATTACAAAACATAGATTAAGAATGATATATCTTTTTCGAGCATCAAGTCCAGTGACTTTCTTCATAATGGGAGTGTATAAATACTCAGAGTTCCTGGACGTGCACTCTGGCATTTCGAAAATCATAAATATTTAAAAGGAAATAACTGAAAATGAGCGACCAGTCGACGGATGGAACAACTGCCGCTGGCATTTCATTGAGCCAAGTTGTGGGAATGCACACAAAAGAGCCATTAGCAGGGAATTGGCAGACACAGTTCTTATATACACACATATATGTGTGGCAGGACGAGCAGTCGACTCGGCTGCTTAGCCAGGGAATCCCCTCAGCATAGTATATATGTGTCTGAATACTCAGCATTTTTCAATGGACCCCGCAGCAGCTGCCGGCTGTTATTAGTTCCTATATAAGGGCGTGGCAGGATGGCAAAATTCTCAAATACAGAGAAGATAAAAACAGAAACCAAGAACAATGATTATTTTATAATTACATATATCTAAAGTAGTTAAACAAAATAAAAGAACTAAGCCAAAGTTTAGGTAAACAATTCCATTAAGTCATTTAGTCTAAGAAGTTTCCTGTTAACAAACAATAATATATTATTTGAACCAGAATAGTAAATGAACCCTTCAAAAACCAATTATACTTTCTTATTGTATACCAATTTTTTCACAGTATACCCATATTTATGATATGACTGCCGATTCCTCTTGGCTGACTTTTGGCTTGGTGTCATTCGCCGCCTAGCCATTATCACGTACCACCCCAGCAGCCAAGGAATCGGATATTTATGTACACAACAGCCCGCGGGCTGTTGACGGAATTGGCTTCTTTGTTGTAATGTTTTCGCAGCCTGAAGCCGCTAAAGAGAGAGGAAAAAACTAAGTAGTTCATTTTAAGATGGAGTCTCTTTTGTTATAAATTTTAAGTACGACTAAGTAAAAAAGCAAGCATCAAATTGTGGCAAAACAAAGGACTAAATATGCTGCCAAAGGAAAATGCCTAAAATGAAAAGCGGGGCGACAAAAGGCTGAGGGAAATGCAGGGAAATGAGGCTGTTGAGGGTAAGGAGAAGGTAAGCAGGGAGCTGAGGAGCTGGATAAGCGGAGCAGAACACTGGCTGCGTCTTGACACAAATAGGTTTCCGCCCTAAATCCCAAATATCCCCGGAAGCCGATTAAGTGTTGCCCGTAAGCGCGCGCAACAGCATGAAGCGACGTCGGCGGAGACTGCAAATTGTCCTCATATAGGATGGTGGGTGTGTGGGGGGAGAAGGGGCGTGGTAATCGGGGGGCAGCAGGACAACGAAGGACTAGAAAAGGCATCAGCGGAGGCATCAGACTCTGCTTGGAAAATAATGGCAATACACGCTATTTTGGCAGTTGCTACGTCTGGGCGAGGGCAGGTTTCCAAGTTGTTACTGAAATATATATTCTTAGAACTCAAAATAATGTTTTTACCTTCGCTTGGCTTTGTTTTTATTTAAGTTGAAGCATAATTTAATATAAAATCCCAATTCTTGTGACTAACTTCGGGGAAAAGCTCTTAAAATAAAAGGTATCTATGACACTGAGACTCCCAAATTCCTTGTAACACTTTGAGAGCTGCCCTCGCTGCCTGCCATAAGGCGCAGCCGGCATGTAAACACTGCAAGACACATTACAATAAAAAATTTATCGTTATTATCCTTTTCCAAAGTGCTTTTCAATTGAGGTATGGACCGACCGGGGCGGCGGCTGGCTGGCTAACTGACTCAATGACAGACTGACGGTCATATCCTGCTGTCTGCCTGCTCCTTTCAGGCGAACGTGTGTGCGTCTTTCCGCTCCTTGCCGCTCTTTCTTGGAGCTGAATGCGTGGGAAAATCGAAGGATGATTGATGAAGGGGGAATCCCATGCTGACAGCACAACGACTTCATCAAAACGCCGAAAAACCGAAATACCCGAAATAACGCCAAGGTTTAATTTCACCGGCAAACGCGGTCTTCGGCGTAACATAATGCTCAAACAATTACCTAGGATGCCACGCCCAAAGTGTTGATTTCCCTGATCATATTTATTTAGATTTTGCCAGGCAATTTGCATATGAATGTGCCCCGAAGAAAGCAAGGCCAGTCGGGGGGATTGAAATGGCAAGGGAGATGCGAGGAGACGGCTTACACGCTTAAGCTCGAAGCGACAACTCCATTTATATTATTTCGTTTCCCCTTTGGAAATTAATATGTCATTTTTGCCACCTACAGACGCAAGAGGACGTTGTGGCGATAGAAGGACATGATACACTTAGAAGATGGGTCACACAAGAAATTAGAAAATGGAGACTTGAGGCTTCTTCTCTTCCTTACTTTACCTTTCATACCTTCAGTTGCCTGTGTAATTATTTGTTATTTATAATATATATATTCAACCATTTTGTTAGAATTTATTTTGTTAAAATGGGATATTTGATTTAAATTACCTCACAACTTTTACTCCAAGTGCAGTAAGCAGAGCCAAGCAAATGCCGAGCAAACGTTAAGGGGTTTTCCACAGCACACACCGCATGGGAAGCTGTGGGAAAATTGAAAAAAAGGCGAAAAATGAACCAGAAAGCGGGCGGGTGAAGAGTGAAATAAAAATGCAAATAAAATAAAATAAAAATGTGTCTGTCATGTCAATATTTGCCGCCAGCAGATGAACTCAATTTGCAATTGGCATTGAGTACGACAGGCATTTCTACGACGGTATGTGTGTGTGCTCCAAGGTGTAGACTGGTCCGGAAACTTCACTCCCCTTAATGGCAAATCATGGGAAAATTGATTGACATTTTCATTACACAATTTGCCAGACAAAGCAAACCGAGGCAGAGCGAGTCGTCTCAATTCTGTTTGCTGCTTGCTGCGGGCAAACAAATTGCACATTATGCACCGCAAATAATTAATGCGAATCATTAAAATAATAAAGTGCATATGAGTGCAGCCCGGACGCTGCCTTGAGTAATCCCGTTTTAATTGGGTCTGAATAATTAAGGATATTTCGGCTGATGTGATGAGTGAACAGTGCCCGTTGGTTAATTATTGAGCATTAATAATGCAAGCAGTGAGCAAGATGGATCGAGAGCCATGAATCAACGGAATGGTCCTTTGGCCGACTCGAGTTTACCTGGACTTCTTCTTACCAGCTAATGCTATTAATTTACATGCTTTTGGCTGACCCTAGTTTGAAAAAAATTTGGAAAGTCTCAAAGGATAAAGTCCATGACTGGCAAGTTGACATTTTGTATAAAATTCAAACCAGTGAAAACAACAGACAATTGACATCTTGAAGAGCCGCAGTGGCCGCCTGGCCAGCATTCTGGCTCAGAGCTCTGAACATTAAATTAATTGAGCAATTAATTAACACACCATTGGAGAGGCGGCGGAGGGCTTTCCATTTGGAGGCGGGAAAAGGCTCAAGGCTCAGATTGCCTCTGCCGCAAACAAAGAAAGCCATTGAAGACAGCTGCTGGCTGGGAAATCGGGAAATGGGGAGCACGGAAGATGGCCTGGCGATGGCCCGTGGAGGTTATTAAAGCTTCACGAGGCACGTGAAATTATGAAGTTGAAAAATTAATTCAGCGGCAAGTCGAAAACTTTGAACTTTCAATTATGTGGAAGGCGAGGAGCCGCGCCAAGGAGATGGGTAAATGAAAATGAAAATGAAAATGAAAATGAAAATGAGATTTTTGCCCCGGCTGTATTTTCCAATTTATGTGCTCGAGTAGCGCCGTCAGCTACACTCGAGTAATCAATGATGGGAGGAGATCCAAAGAGGACTGCGAGAAAGCAATGGCAAGTGTGGCTCCTTCGAATGTCCTGGCTGGTGCTTTGAAATGTTATCGATTGCTGACGGTTATCTAATTGTAAATACACACGTCTCGGGCGCCATCCTGCAGTGGATGTGGATCTGGATGCCACGGGAAACCAGAAACTGACTGATTTGCGACGCCCACCGCCGATGATGGAGGATGCTTGACATTGGAGCTGGGACACGGGACACTGGACACTGGACACTGGCCATCGAACGGATAAATGGAGCCCGAACTATGGCATCGAGAGTCACGGAACCGGACGACATGTGGATCCAGTTAGTGCTGTTCCAGACACGCCCCATGCTGGCTGACCTACATATGCATATGTAACACCTAATAGCATAAGTCGTCCTGTGTGTGCGCCTCTCAATTTTTATCGAAACCAGTTCTTAACACTAAGAACCATTTTATTCTTAAATTTATAATTTTATTTGAATTTATTTAGTTGTGAATAAAGAAATAAAAAGAAGACCCCCTGAACTTTCCTTTCAGTTTTATTTTGCTGTAAGAATATTTTTCAGCTATATTATAATAAATAATGTATTGTAATTTATAGGAAAGTTATGGCTAAAGATTTCACTCGGTTTTAGCCCATTTTACGCTTCTTTTTTCGAGTGCACTTTGCGCAGGAACTCTTTCCATTCGAGTCCTTGGCACTTTGTTCAGTTGTTAAGTTGAATTTTCGTGTTAAGCGGATGCTGGGTGCCGCCCACCCGCCGGTGCACGTGTGCCGCACACTCGCTCAGTCACTTTGGGTCCAACATGCATTTCCGGTTTAATTGATTTTGCCACAAAATGTGGAATGTGTCGACAACGAGTCACCAGGACACTTCCCCCCTGTCACTGGGGACCCTCAAAATAATGCTCCGGGTGTGGGGCCGAGCTCAGGTCTTTTCTTTCTGGGGTCTTTGATTGCAGATACTTGGTAAATAAATATTGGCAAGAGCATTGACTGATTGAAAGGACCACAGGACCACTTGGCACTAACTTCGACAATGCAGGCAAAGTTGTTGCCTTTGCCGAATTTTGCCAGTTTGCTCACCGAGTGCAATCAGAGCAATCACCGACCGAGCTGAGCTGCCTCCTAGGTGAATAAATCACAATTACCGAAGGCAAAGCTTTCTGCAATAATTTCTGAGGTAAATCTCGGCAAAGTTTTTCAATCAATTTATTCAAAGTTCTCGCATTTTGCTCAAAAGCTTACACACCTAAATATATAATGCTTTAATGTCGTTGTGGGGCGGAATGGACGTGAAACTTAGATTACATGGGAATGCTTATTTTACAAGGCACAATATTTTCCATACTTAAAGTACTATTGATCCGGAACCTATTGATAGTTGCTAGTTACTAGTTAAGATAGTGTAAGTCTACCCTTAAAACCTAGTAAAATCATAAGATATGTGCACAAAAAAAGTTGTAATTTGGACTCAATATTCAGAGACACAAAGGTATGAAAGTCTTCTTATATTAAGGCTTTTAACAAATCAGTTTAATTTTTTCTTAAGTGGAGATGCCGTAACAGAAGGTCTTTTAAATTCTTGTCACACTTATTTTAAAACATTATTTTAATTTATTCGAAGCATTCTACCAACTGCTGCAATAGGCCTAAAAATATGTATAATATTCTCTGGTCTTAATAAAGTGATAAACTTGATAAATTTATGGAAAGAGCATGTTTTTTTTTAAATCGAATATTAAATGATTATTAAAATGGTCTAAATTTGTATTATCATTATTAATTTTCAAGTTGAAATAGTGAATAAAGACAAAAAAGTAATCCTACAAAATAAGCATGATAACAGAATTATCACATTATTCATGACTATCTACAAGGACTTTCTTGTACTAAAGTCCTTTGAGGCTTCTAAGATAAACGCATTGGGTTTATTACAAATCACTTTACTAGTACTAGTGAATACCACGACTAATAAGAATAATAAACTCTGTTTTGATTTGAATAATCATCGAACCCATTGTCCACATATTTTCTCGGATGGAAGCTTAACCCTTCTTGAACTTCAGCAGCAAGATGGTAAGGATGAGGAACACCAGGACCCACGACGATATCGAGATGAAGCCATTGTACACGGTGGGATTATCGATGCCCCAGCCGCGCTGCAGGATCGATCGCATCGACTCCGTGGGCTTGGTCAGCGGCAGGAAGGCTGTGGCGAACTGGAGGAGCGGGAACATGCCCTCGATCGGCCAGATGATGCCGCACAGCATAACGATGGGCAGGAAGGAACCCATGGCCACATAGGTCGCCGTCCGCTCAGTGTCCACGGCACAGGAGATGACGAAGCCAAAGCTCATGCCACAGAGGCCGTTCAGGATGCAGAGGGCCACCACTAGCCACAGATTACCCACCAGGGTCAGCTCAAAGAAGTAGAAGCTAACGATCAGCACGAAGGTGGTCTGGCTCAGCATCACCGTGAACTGGGTGACCACTTGGGAGAGCAGGATCTCTGGACCCGTGATCCCCGCCACCAGACACCGCTCCAGCATGCCCTCGTTCCGCTCGATCAGCATCGCTCCCGAAGTTATGGCCACGGATAGGAAGAAGATAATGGTCAGGATCACGCCCGGGGCGGCAAAGTCCGTGAAGTTGGGATTGCGATAGCCGTAGATGGGCTGCTCGAACTCGACGGGCACATGTCCGAGCTTCGGGTTCAGGTCGCAGTCGCCCAGCATTTCGCCCACGAAGCTGAAGAACATGAACTGCAGGTCGCGATACATAAGCGTCGAGATTTGTTGATCTAAAATGGAAAATTATATTTTAGTTGCATGTATTTGCATTCTAGAGATTCTTTTGTATTTACTGGACCAATCCATGCGCACTGACAGATCGGAGGCATCGATGGTGCCATCCTCTGCATATCGACCCTCTTCGACGCGCTCCATCAGCGAGGCTGTATAGTTGGGTTGGATCACCAGGGCGGCCCAGGCTTTGCCTCTTCTAACCTCATCGTAGGCGGCTTCGTCGTCGTTCACATATTTCTGAAGGAATATATATAAAAGAGGTGTTTTTTAATAAATATTTACAGAAATAACCTTAAGTTCATCTATATAAGAATGTGCTTTTAAAGGGTTTACCCCTAAAGTAGCGTAGATAGAGAAGGGCACCTCTTCCCTATAATTTTCTCTTTAACCAAAATATCCTTTTATAATCCAGAGATTTTAATGACGTTTTAGAGCCCCATTTCTACTTTTTTATCTGTTTTATTGGTTGAGTTGGTGTCTGACAGTCAATCAAATGCTCATTCAATTAGCTTAAAAAGTCATTGCACCTGCCAGACAGAGGGCGAGGGTCTGGGGCGTTGTTGTTGTTGCCGTGCAATTAAAATCGGAGCCACTGAATTATTGAGCCACGCATGTCGCGATCCAGGACTCGCCTCCCAGGATTCGGGATGGGAATGGGCAGAAGTGGAAACAGCAATGGGTACTGTGTGCCTGCCCGTGGGCACTTCCTGTCTTGGCAGCTTTGTGAGCTGTCTCTTTGTGCGTCCCGCTTCATTTCCTGTCGCATTGTTTGCTGCATGTGGGGCGTTGTTCTGCTTCTGTTCTTCTGTTGTGTGCGAGTAGCAACAATAAAAGTAACTCCCCGTAATTAATGTGCGTACTTTGCGCCAAGCGATAAATTCTGCGAGGCAAACAAATCAACAACAAAGGAGAGGCGTTGCGTTGCGTTGCCTACTTTTTTGCGGGCCGTGTTTTCGTTGTCAACAATATGTTTGCGTTATCTTTAACAATTTCATTTGGCTGCGAAATAAATAATGAAGTGAGAGCCTACAGAAAGTGGGCCACTATCATCCCTGGATCTGGAGCTAGTTGCTCTGCAAGTGCTCCCACATTTATTGAGTTGCCTTCGACCCACAGGGAGGGGCGGAAACTTTGCCTAAACTTTTGGCAGTCACTTATGCCGCCGCCGAACCACAACAATCACAACCGGGGGAATGTCCTCACCACAAAGCTCAGGCTGCGTGTATTGGCATCTGTATTTGGGCTAAGTTCGGGCAATTTTGCGGCTTCGATATGCAGTTATTTAAGCCGAAAGGGGATAAGCCCAGACGTCTCCAAGCAGGCGTGAAATTTACGCAATTGCCGCATTAATGCCACACACACTTTCTGCCGATTTGGGGGCAGACCCTACCGAATGTGGTCTAATTGGCCTCATTAGATCTGATGGCGTACAAAGGGATGTGCGAGCTTCGTGTGCGTGTGGACGGAAAAATACAATTACGAATAAGTCCTAAGGAAACCTTTATGTTATCTAGTTCAAATCCTTGGGCTGAGATTTTACACTAGAGACTTGGGATAAATTATAATGTATGCATGTATAATAGTAGCCCTTCATCAGGGCCGTTGCTACGGACAATCAAACTGCAAGACTTGCGTAACTTCTTTGCTACTATTTAACCCGAACTTCAACATTGTTTATGACAAACTTGAGCCACAAACTATGCGCAAATGAAGTCAACTTGGTCAGAAGCTCGACGCAAATGAGCTTGAAAGGAGCCGGAGGAAAAACTTTCCCTAGCTACCTTGGCAATTTTTGTTTCGACTTTGCCTTAACTTGCCTCATAAAATCTTTCACGCTGGTGGGACCAAGAATCAAAAAAAGAAAACATCCCAACTCGAGCACTTACTTCAGGTAAAAGCTGGTCGCTAATCAAGTGCTAACAGGAGCGTACTCTAGAAGGGATTTTAAGGGGGTTGTATATTATTAAGACCCTTAAAAATAAGTGTAATCTCTCAAGAAGATCCCCCAGAAATATTACTTAATTCAATAAATAATATATATTATTTTATGTTAAAGGCACCATCTTCTCTGGACAGTTTACTTCAGGGGATTCAATTTCAAGCCTCAACTACCTCCTTTTCTTATGAATTTGCAATTCTTTTTAATATATTCCCCTTTAAGATTTTAGACAACTTATTCCGACGAGCATGAAATCTGTCCACCACGCCCCCCTCACTAATGAGCCACATTTTCATGCTTAATGAACTTTTAATTAGCAGCAGCGACAACAACGACAGCCAACAACATCGGCTGACCACAATATGTTTTTCAATTTTCCCATAAATTATGAGCCCTTTTTTCGGGCTTGCAGCTAAGGGGGAAGTTTTGGTAAAATTATTACTGCAACCATTCAGGAAGCCGCCTCTAGGAAATTGAAGGGTTGGGCCAATTTCTGTGTCGTTAAGACAAGGGTAGTCGAAAATGCGTTTGATCTGCACGAAAAGTACAAGGACAACTCATAACCACAAGGCAAAAACCCCGAATCAAATGGGAGGACGAAGCCTGAACCGAAAATTATGTGCTTTCCTTTTTGGGTTCGCTTTTGCATAGCTGGAAAAAATTCTGGCTTCCAGCTGTCCACAATAATTACAATAAAAAAACTCTTTTAGTGTGAAGACGTTAAGATACTTATCTTGAAATATTTGGTGAATTAAAGAGTAACTAAATGGTGGTAAAAATAACAAATGCATTTATTTTTTCTATTTTATTCTTAACCTTTAACTGCGGTTTACCTCTATTTATTTATTTACTTTTTGGAACAAAGTAAACAAAGTTTTTTCTACAATTCAAGAGAATTTCATCATACCGCAATGCTGACTGTGGATGGGAAAACTGGTATTGAAAAGCACAAAAACGCTTTGGCATCAATACACGGGCAAAATTCAAATTTTCCTGACCCACCCTTGAGGGTAGCCCAAGGCTCTTTGGTCGGGAAGGTGAGAGGTGAGGAGAGAGAGGACTGGTTGGGGGTTCTGGCCAAGTGCTGATGGCACGTTGATATGCTGTTCATTGACCAAAATTAACTTGGTCTTTCCTCGCTCCGCCTTTCGCTGAAACGGGTCTTTGATGCGGCCTAAAGATACACGCCACCGCGTATTATTTTTTCGGCATTCTTTTCGTATTTCTCTCCCGAAGTTATACAAATTTAGTCTGATAGCGGCCCGTGGGGGGGGCGGCTTTTCAATTTCCAAAGGTAAAAAGTTTTCCTCACAAATTGCCAGTTGAGGCATGAGGCGGATGCTTGCTGCTGGCCCCTTATTATTGCGGCGGTCTTTATTATATTGTTATTTGGAAATTTAGAAAAGTTTGGGGGTCACGGTCCGTTGGCGAGATAATTTTATTGGACACTGAGATCTCAATGCTGATTTTGTTTTATTATCCTTCCGCGAATCACAATTGATTGGATTCTCAGCTCTCTCAGCCCCAGAGCAGCTGCTGGAATTTACAGTCGACCTGTTAATAACTATTAATTTTTCATGAAGTTCCAGAGACCAAAACTAATCGTAAAAACGTTCCCTGACTTTGTCCTGCTTTACTGTTATTACGGTTATTACCATGGCTCTAATGTAAAATGCATGAAATCGTAAGCCAGGCAGGACTCTGGAGCCCTCGGACCGAAACGAAACTCAAATTAGGCAACAAAGGCGACTTTGTTTTTGAAGCGTAATTTGCAATAAATTGCCACAAGCGGCTTGCCTTGGCCCCTTGCCGTTTTGGCCCACTATTTTGGCCATCACATCGCATCGCAGCCCTTGGCAGGGCAGTAAATTTATTGATGATCTCGACCGACTGGCCGACAGTCGGCCTGTTGTTGCTGTGCCAAAGATAAGCAGCTGTAATTTGTGTTCGCCAACATCAAGGGCAACGGCAATGGCAACGGAAGTGGGAGTAGTAGTGGCAGCAGAGGAAATGGCAATGGCACGGGCACATCCTCCGTAAATTGTATGGCAAGGAGCAGGAGTTGCACCAAAAATCAGCTAAATCAGGCATTAATATAGTAAAAAATACCTAAGTTATTTTTACCATAAAAATGAAATCAGCAGATAATAAATATATTAGTTCTTAAAATATATATTATACATTTGAGAGAGAACATAGCTAAGTATACGTTCTAAAACTCCCATAATATACCCAGAAAATCTCCAACTTCTCAGCACTGGCCTGTAGACGTGGCCAAGACAAAGCCAAGTCAATGGAGGGGGTGATTTAGGAGTGCGGCAGGGCGAAATGATGTGTGCAGTAGATTGAAGACCCCTTAGCTACCCAGCAGCCTCTACTTGGGGATCCAGCTCCAGGGATCCACTCGACTGTCCACACAAATTGAAATAAATTACAGAAGTGGCCAGAAGGGCCGGTGTATTGGGATCAGCACGGCGTATACGCAACATGAGTGGTTATTGTAAAGTTCGCACTGCACAATTTAACCGAAAAGCCAATGACAGCTGATATTGCACCCCCGGGCTGGCAGCTGGGAGGCAGGGTATGGCAGCTGCACTACTTGTGCCCCGGCAGGCAATTGGGAATGGAATCGGGCGGGAATAGGGAACTCGAGTAGGTAATTTGCATTGCACTTACCACAACCATGCTCTTGTTCTTGACCAGCATATCGAGATAACGGCAGCTCAGCAACGTCTGATTGCATCCGGTGTGCACTGGGCAGAATTGTTCCATAATCATTTCACTGGACAACTCGTGATTCGCCACGGCCAATTTGAGTCCGGTGGGATCATGTCCGATGGCGTAGCAGAAGAGCAGTATCTGCACCACGGGCAGGCCGACAATGAACAGCATCACCCTGTGGAAAAATTCCCAGAAATTCGTTAGCAAAAGCTGCTTAATTATGGCACGGCCTCAGCAATCGGGGATTAGTTTAGGGAAAGGGAGCTTTGCTGAAGTCCGACAATAGTCGCCTTTGTAGGTGCATATTCAGTCAGTAAATAGGAAAATAATCATAGCAGTTAAAGGAGGATGAATAAAGCATATATCTCTGGGGATATTTTAATTAACTATATTTTTTAATAGCTACAAAATGCCCAAAGCTACAATTAATATGCATTCAACATTTTTTATGACTTTGCTCTTTATGGCTTTTAGCTTTTAAACATTTCTGTAATCCAATAATAGATATATAGCGCCCAGTCACTCACCCCACATTCCGCATCATCCACAAAAAGTTCTTCCAGATCAAAGCGTGCAGATGATGCGACTGCATCACATGGAGGTTGTACCAGAAGGACGTGGGTGTCTCCTGGACCGGAGGCAGCGGCGGAGCTGCCGGTGTGGTGGTGGTGATGGGATCCCGGGCTGCTGAGGACATGGAGATGTTGTCGCCAAACTCCCCGGAGATCTCCGCAGCATGCTGCTCATCGGACATGTCCAGAGCGGGATTCGAGATGGCCGGCACGGCCACCTGCTCGACTATTTCCTGGGCGATCGAGGAGCGCCGGCGTTTGCCCATATTCTGCATTACGGAGAGCTTCAGGAAGACATCCTCCAGGGAGTCGGCATTGTACTGCTGCCTCAGGTAGTCCGGCGATTCCTCGGCCAGCATTTTTCCACCACGCAACAGGCCAATCTGGAGAGAAAATTATAAACCAATATTTACATTAGTGTGAGTAAAAATTACTAAAGATTTCTATGCTTAAAAAATCGTTAGATAAATTCTGTCTATGGTTTGTAGTTTTTAATTTTTCCTATGTTCAAAGAAACGATTTGTTGACTTGGAAGTTGCTTTTAAAATAGATTCCTTTGACATCTCCCAATTGATTTGGCGCGTGCTTTCGAAAAGTGTCGCCGAGCCAATTAAACTTTTCGACTTTGATGCGACTTGCCAGCCATAGTCCTTGTCCTTATCCTTATTCCCATTCCCCTACTCGAATCTTGATGAAAGTTTGCGCTCTTTATGCACATCCTGTTGTTGTGGATGTCGATGAAGTTTTATTGACTCCCCCGCCAGGCTTAATCCCTTGTTCGCCCAACGTGCGGAAATTAACTTAATTGATTTCTGTGTCCGTACATGACCAGCCGTCATCCCCTTGGCCCATCTGCCATGCAAGAGTCCTTGGACGGAAAAGTTTGCCGCCAGCCCGAGGATTTGGCCACGAAAGAGAGATGTCTGAAGAAGATGCCTGTTCATCAGTTCCACACGAAATTGATGGCTTCATTAGCCATGCACATGAGTGGGCCACTCCGACTACAGCTGCATCCCCTTATCCTCACGTCTCCCGCTTTTCCGACTGCACAGGAAAATTCTATGCTAAATAAGCCACACACAGACACAACTAGTTGGGAAAGTTTTGCCGCCTGACTTGGCTTCGCTCGGTGCCTGATTCCTGATTTTGGCCAGCGAGGAAATCGCCTATTTCCCCCGGAGCTGTTGTGTATTCGGCCAATGCCAGGGCCGATGCCAGAGCATTCCGACTTCTCGGAGCCAATTAACGTCTTAATTGAATTGCAATGCCAAACCAAATTACGGTTTTCCTGGCGAGGCGGGCAATTGTAATTTTATTTGCCAACTATGTGATATGCATTATTATGGCCAGCAATTTTGCATGCCATAAATAATTTTCCGTTTGCCTCGGTCCCGGCACGCAGAGGAAATTGAAAAATTGAAAAATGCACACGATATTTATGGCGTCGGTCGTAGGTGGTACTTACTGGGCTTGGGGGTGAGCTCGAAATTTATTCTAGAATATATAGTACAAGCTAGCCAAATGAATCTTGGGTGTTCGTCGGAAAAAAATAGTGAAATTTACATAAGAAGGGAATTTTAAAATATACAGAGAGAAATTGTATAAGGATAAGCTCTTTATATAGTATCAATCAAGCTGTCCTAATATACATTATATTCTTAAGATGTGGAAAACAAATACCTTTACTTTTATTAGTTTTCACTCCTAAAGGCTAATTAGAACATTATATAATATATTTATTTTTCTTGTATTTAATATTTTAATTCTTGTTGTATATATATATAATGTTGTGTTGTGTATATGTATAATTTTAAATTTGTTTATGATGGCTTAAAGGTTATTGAAAGGCCTCTGGAACAAAAGAATAATCTTTTCTGAATATAGTAATATGTCAGTGTAAAAAACTCCATGCCTTTTACTAGCAAATAAATGCAACCCCCTTTGCCAACCTGTAATTCATTTCTTTATGTTATGTGCATTTTTAATATTGTTTTTATGCCACAACACAGCGGCTTAATGTTCACGTGCAGTGTCCTATTAAAGTGGCAGCCATCCACACTTCATCAGCAAACCAGGGGGAAAAGTTTTGCTTTTCCTGGTTACCGTACATGTACCTCTGGTCATTCATCAGCTTTAGCAATTATTCAACTGTCCATTTGCATTTTGCCTTAATTTTTTTTGCCTGCTCAAAGGCAACATGCGGAAAATTACGCGACAAAAAAATTGAGGGAGAACAGGAAAAAGGAAATGCAACCGAAACAATATCAACTATTAAGGGCGCGGCCAGCAGGGACTTCGGCGGAGCTCGGGGGACTGGAGTAAATGCTGAAGTAGAGCACTCGTAACAATATATCCATCACATAATGTTACGCTCCCTGATTTCATTTATTAGAGCAGAAAGTGCTGCATGTACAACTGGGGACAGTCAGAGACAGTCGGAGACCCTCTCCTCTGTCTTCGCTGTGTGGCCATGTGGCGTATACGCGATTGGGACTTTTTTTTTGGCTCCCTCCTGCTTTTTGTGCTGGTTTTTCTCTTTTTGTTCTAGCTACTTTCTTTTTTTCCTACTCTTCTTTTTTTTGTATTTTTTTTGTTTTTGTGGGAGCCAACAATTTCCCCTGAGCAAAGCAGAGGCAAAGGCAAAGGCAGCGGCAGCAACGCTGACATTAAATTTGGGGAGCAATGTCTGTCAAAAAAAGTGAAGCGCTGCACTTTGTTAGGAGCGAGACTGGAAGCCATTCGAGATTCTGTTGTGTGGCCAGAGTTGGTTGACCTGTGGTGGAGGGGAGGGGTGGGGTGAGTGGGTGTGTGTGGCATAAGAGGTCCTCGGTCTAAGGCTAATGCCGACACTAGTGAAGGCGTTGATGCTGCCATAATGTGATGCCCACTTTGATGTGGGTCACACTCTCATCGTTGGAGTAATATAAAGGCGAAAAATATCTATAAAATTGGATCTATACTATCTTAGCATTGTATTTTCGTATTTGTAAAGCCACAAAAATTAATTTACGTATTAGCTAAAATAAACAAAACCCTTACAGCTTCTCTAATCTAAAGGCCTGCTACAATAAAGGTGTACTTTATATATTTTAAATTGATAGTTTCGAAAGGTATTAAAAGGAATAATTAGAAATCTATTAAATTAAATTCCTCTTATTTTTATTTATAATATTTTTGATATTCAATATTTTACCCACTGTATTTAGAGGAAGCCTTGAAAGTCCATTACACAGCAAAGGAATGGCCGAAAAATCCCCTTTTGCCACACAAACAAATCTGTGTGGTTGGCCCAATTATTGGGCTCACATGGCTGCTTTTCAATTTGCACACAAAATGAAAACAGCTACACACATATCAATAATGCATATTTCTGTAATATATAAACCTGCATTTTCGCACATTAAATATTAATAATCTCATGAACATCGCCATTGGCATTTGTGAAGACGATGCACAGCATGCGGAATTTACCTCTCTAGCGCCGCTTGAAACACGTACAAATTTTTAATGTGCATAAATATTTTTCAATTAAAATAAAACTTTTAATCGCCCCACCATACAAATAACAATAACCAAATTTAAGCACGGAAAAGTTTTAACAACACTCGCACACACACACAGACTCTGGGATTGGAACGCAGTCGTAAATGCATTTTACGATTATGTTTAATGCTCCTGCTTTTGTTTGAGTGCATCCACATCAGAGCCGAAGAGCAGCAACAGCAGCAGCAGCCGCAGTAGCAGTTGAGCTGCTGCAAAAACTAATAGCGCTTTTTCCAGCGACGCTGCGTATAATTTTTATTGCCACATGAATTTTCAGCTTATAAATTGCCAGCATGCAATAATCATTTTTAATGCCCGGCTTTGTTCGTTGGGGCGGAGGGAATAGATCAAGTGCACATAGGTGTCGATTGGAGTGGCACTCCCTCAATCAGGCTTCGGGGCAGTTAATTTTATGTGGCTGTCTGCGCAGGATTGGGCCCGGCTTAGCCAGCTATTGGCCAGGGAAAACCCATTTTGGAAACGCCATTCTGTTGACTCAACAGAAAAAAGCGCCCAAAACAAAGACTGAGACTACAAAAAAGATGGAACCCCACAATACAGAGCCAGAGGAAAATCTCTAGCAAACTCCACGTGACGTGCGGAATTGGCGAAAAATATGTTCAGATAACTACCTTGGTCCAAGTCTCATCCTGGTCTGTCCCGGACTCGACTTGAGCTGGCCGAAAGCAAAGCGTGCCACGAAAAAGTGACAAAGCTGAAAAAGCAATTTGCTGCCGGCCATAATACTCATACACAACAAGCAAATATTAGGCACAAATTTAGGTCTCTCTAAAAATTCTATTAAAATTCCTGAAAGAACTAAATCCTCAGAAATTTTATGGATTAAATATGATTATAACATAGTATTCAATTGGTGATAAATAAAGTAAAATATATGTACATGTACACAGATTTCTCTCAATGTAGTCTTAGCCAGCTGAGGCGTGCACAATCCAGCCTGAGACCCGCTTGCTGTTCCAGCTCAGCTCCGTGGCCAACACGTGTTCAATATGAGCAATTAAACACTGTCACCAGAAGTTACACAGACACAACAACTTCATGCTTCCTGCCGGGTCCCCTGGGGCTTTGCATACAGGATGCCAGGATATGGGGAACTTCTTCCGCAAGTTAGATTTTTATAGACCCAGCCCCGGAGTGAGACCCATAAACCATAAATTTGGTCTAACAATTCGCATTAAATTCACATTTCAACGCCTGGCATCTAGACTAAGGAGAGGGGCTTCGATTCCGATCCTCATGCCCGGCTTTATGGACTGAGCCGATTGTTTTGTTTGTCATCCGGCGACATCCTCTGGCATCCTGGCATCCCGGCATCCAGACACCCAAACCCCATGCGATTCCCAAGTGCCGAGCGCTGAATGTCGATTGCCCGCAAACAAAGGAGAGTTTTCTTCTATTCCTGGCAGTGATTTTGTTTATTGGCCATAACTCTTTACCGCAATGACTTTTGGCGGCACGGCAACCGCGGAGTGACAACGGCTCCCCATCCGCCAGATCATGAGTTGGGATTTTCAAAAGGGTTCAGCTGCAAAGGGGCTGGTGGGGTGTGGAGTGTCGGAACGTGTTGGCACTTGGCACAGCATGTGAGCCATTTAACTCCCTGAATGTCCTTTGGGGTCAAGTGGGGTTAGAGGGCTCAGGACCCGAAACCCGGCTGATTGTTTTTGTATTACGGGAATCAGTCCCATAGGGCTCTATATGAATTATGTATGAGTAAAGAGCGCTTAAAGTTCTCATACATTTATTTAGCACTTAATCGGAGTACGAAAAATATTTTTGGTATTTAAAAAAAATAAATGTTAACTAAGTAAGGAAATCATTTTTATAAAAAATTCAGACATTATTATACAAACTGCCAGGATAGAAATATACCGACTCAAAGATCAAAAAATGACAGCCAAATGCTATTATATTCCGAAGCGCAGCGAAAATCTTAATTATTTAATAGTAAAACGTAGAAAATAAAATTGTTGCCCAATTTTTAAAATATTTTAAAGGGGTTACATCATTAAAATTGTCAAAAATTGGCAACAAATATATTTGTAAGCTGTCTTATTAATTACTTAAAAACTAACGTATCCGGAATTGGATTTATGGATATTTTGGCAAAGTTATGGTTATTTTTATCTCTGAGTTTGCAAAAAAATTTAGTCTCTGAAGAGTACTGCGAATATGGTATTATAGTCATCGTTTTGTAAAATTTGTAGAAATACTAGGCGAACAGAGAATACTAGGCAGCAGCCGGCAGTTTTTTTGAAATGCTGTATTTATTGCGGACGCAGCTTTATTGTCTTGATTAAAAGTATGCTAAAAATATTACAAAGCCACAGAATAGGGTTTCCGGTCACTGATGTTTCCGGTTGGCCGGAGAGTGCATCGACCGTTTCGGAAATTACTCAAAATTTGGCAATTGGCTTAGTTATGAACCTTTTTGAGCCTTGAGTTGCCCTTAAAATTAGGACATAAAAACTCTCTTTTAAGGACTTAAAAATGCGTAAGCCTAAGGTCATATTTTTATATTAAATTGACGACTCAAAAATGCGAATATTTGAGGGCTTCTTGAGAGCATAAGTTCGCTAATAATTAAATGATAGCCAAATGCCGTACATTTTCCGATTCGCCGTTGAAATTAAAGTTATTTAACAATAAAATACCTGCAAAAGCTAGAAATAAAATTTTCGCCGATTTTTCAAAATTTTATAAGGGGTTACAAATTGTCAAAAATTGACAACAAATTTATTTTGTTGTATTTCCAAACTAAATATGCAGATTAATTAACCATATAAAAATTAGCATAGAAACGCTTTCCGACTTGAAATTAAGGCTGTTTTGGCTTAGTTATGGCAATTTGCGAATATTTTAGGGTTTCTTGAGAGCATAACTTGGCAAAAAAATGAATGACAGCAAAATGCCATATAAATTCCGATCCGCTGTCTTTAAGGCTATTTGGGCCAAGTTATGGATATTTTTAAGTATGATTTGTCAAAAAATTAGAATGCAAAAATGCCAATTTAAGGACCCAAATATCCGCATACTTGAGGTCTTCTGGAGAGCATAATTTGGCCAAAAATGGAACGACAGCCAAATGCCATATATATTCCGAATCGCTGTTTTCAAGACTGTTTTGGCCATGTAAAGGTTATTCTTAAGTTTGATTTTTCCAAAAGTTATAATATAAAAATGCCAATTTAAGGACCCAAATATCCGCATACTTGAGGTCTTCTGAAGAGCATAGTTTGGCCAAAAATGGAACGACAGCCAAATGCCATATATATTCCGAATCGCCGTTAAAATTACAATTATTTAACATTAAAATACCTAAGAAAATTTGGAATAAAATTTTCGCCAATTTTTCAAAAATTGATAAGGGGTTACATCATTAAAATTGTCAAAAATTGGCTAAAAATTTATTGTTCTTAATTTTCAAACTAAATATGCAGATTAATTAACCAAATAAAAACTGACATGGAAAAGCTTTCCGATTTGAAATTAAGGCTATTTTGGCCAAGTTATGGTTATTTATATTTTTTTTTAGGACCCAAAAATACGCATTTGATGTCTTCTGAAGAGCATAATTTGGCCAAAAATGGAACGACAGCCAAATGCCATATGT
>VNKC01002093.1:0-31133 GCA_008042775.1 Drosophila pectinifera
GCCAAAAATGGAGTGACAGTCAAATGCCGTTTATATTCGGAATCGCCGCTAAAATCTTAATTATTTAATAATAAAATATTGCCTTAAAAATGATTTGATCAAAAATTAGAATATAAAAATGCCGATTTAAGGACCAAAAAACCCGCATTTGATGTCTTCTGAAGAGCATAACTTGGCCAAAAATGGAATGACAGACAAATGCCGTATATTGTCCGATTCGCCGTTAAATTCTTAATTATTTAGAAATTAAATATGGGAAAAACAAAGAAAAAAAATTTTGCTCGATTTTTGAAAAAATGATAAGGGGTTACATCATTAAAATTGTCAAAAATTGGCCAAAAATTATTTTTTTCTGATCTCTAAACTCAATATGCAGATTATTTAACCTAATAAAAACTAACATAGAAAGGCCTTCCGAACTGAATTTAAACCTGTTTTGGCTGAGTTATGAATATTTTAATCTCTGAATTGTCCTTAAAACTAGGACATAAAATTCCCCATTTAAGGACTCTTTCTCTACGTCCGATTAAGGACCTATTTTTTATATAATATTGTGTAAGGGGGCCTTTCCTTCGATGTACTCCTTAAGTATCAACTATAAAAACATGTAGTCTTGTTTTAATGCCATTCTAATGAGCCCCTTACGAAGTAGGCCAAGAAGGCGTGTCTCGACTCCCCTTACATAAACCTTTCTAAATCCTTTTTGCACCACTTGCAGGCCACACGCGCCAGGGACTGCGGTGCCGCATCTGCAAGCTGAACGCCCATGGAGACTGCGCCCCGAACCTGCCGCGCTGCCAGCCAAAGCAGAAGCTGCTGCGGCGCCAGAAGAGCACCTCGGAGCTGGAGAATCGCGTTGATATCGAGGAAGAAAGTGAGTATCTGGCACGCACCAGCATCACAGCCCCACACAGCACACAAGCTGCAAGCTGCAAGCCACAGGATACAAGATACAAGATACAGAATACAGAACACAGTATGCAGTATGCAGTATGCAGGATACAGGAATACTGAGTACACACACTAATGCTTAACGAACACTAACCTGCGCTTGAGGCTGGCTAACGACTTGCATGGGAGATGCCATCGCGTCGCTGGCCAAAAACTAAGCAAGCAAGAAATAAGGCAGGCGCCCGAAATTCCCCAACAATTTGCTCCAATGGCTCCAAGCCCCAACTGTGTTTGCATCGGGGCATTAGCATTAGTATGTCCTGCTGCCAGGACCCACCTTGCATCATCTCCAAGTCTAAGCGATTGCATTCCGTTCCCTATGCATGCTCGGCCCCACTGCACTCAGCCCTGCTCTGCTCGGCCCTACTCCCCTCTACTCCCATTGACTTGAGTTGGCCAAAAGGAACGGAGCGTGTGGCAGTGGGGCGATTGCCTGGTATCAGTTGATTTCACAATGGATTTATGGCACTCGTGGGGCATGCAGATTGCGGCACTTGTGATTTGTGTCGCAATTCTCCAGACCTCAGCGGGCAAGAACTTTTGCAATTTCCCTGGCTCCACACCCACACACATGCGCCTTCGAAAATATCCAAATATCAGTCCCCAGATGATGAGGATGATGATGATGATGGGGATTTCCCGCTCATTGAACTGCAAGCAATTGTCAGGGGGAAATCTGTGGAATGGAATCTGTTGCATACCTGGCGGGGTAGCTTATCCAGTTTATAACTCACACAAATTCCAAATTGTATTTGATTAAATCAATATGACTCCCTCTTCCCTTCCTTCCCCCAAAACGAAAACGAAAACGAAACGAAACTAAACCCAAACTATGTACACAATATACACACAAAATACAAAATACCAGCCTCGCCGCAGGACTCGCTGGTTGCAGCTGCAGCAGATCAGGCGGATGATCCGAACCCAAATCCAAGTCTCAGCGCAAGTCAGTTGAATGTGCCAAATGCGAAGTTCCGTCAAAAGACGCCCTTCATGCATCGCATTGCGCAGCTAGGTATCGGTATCGGTATATGAACAGTATTACTCGATAATATATAGTATGTGCCACAGAACCAAACGTACATATAGCCATCTAAGTATACTTATACTCGTGTAGCGCGATACTCGATTGAAATGCGCTTGAACCTTATGATTTTGTTCCGTACTTTGTGTTTGACCGTTGCGCTTTGATTCACCTAATTAGCGAGATAATCAGCGAATGACAACCAGCTCAAAGCCACACCACAGACACAAGACACGCCATGCCACACACACACACCCAGTTAATTTATAACCACAAAGGACACCGAGTTCCCGGCAGTCGAAGGACCTGCAAATAAGCAAAGAGCTGGGGAACCACTCGGAGAAATCAGTTCAAGTAGTGGAGCATGTTATAGCCGCCACCTTCAGTACTCAGTAAATCAGTTCACTAGAAATTATTGCCTCACTCTCGTCTCATCTCGCATAAGTGTTGTTGTTGGCTACAGATTTATGATGGGTTTGGTTTTTTTTGTTGGGAGCCACACACACACATATCTTTGGCGACTAGAGTAGCCCCAAGTCTGGGTCGGTTGCTAGCTGACCGATCTCGTAGCCGTAACTCTCACACACTCTACTTTACTCGTGTATATCAATTTGAATCATCCCGACAAGTAACCCCCCAGAACCCACTCATTCGAGCTCATTCCCAATTAAATCGAATCGCCCGAACCACTTGCAATCTCTGTACTAATGCACTTCAACGACGCATCCACCAAAACATCAACAATCCATCCCAACAAATCCGACAACGAAAACGATACGATATCGAATCTGAAATACCAATCTGAAACCGAATCTGAAAAACTGAAAACTGGCCCCTCATCCAACCGCTCCAACTTGTCAACCTACTTCGGCACCAACTCAATCAAATTGGTATCAAAATCAAAGAAATAACCGAAATCGATCAAATTTACCGCGTGCTGAAACAAGCCGGCGAACTCAAATCCGGCCATCTTGCAGCTGGCGCCGACAAATCCGTCCAGGGCAAGCCGTTGGACGGCAGCGTCGCCGGAGGCGGAGGCGGTGGAGCGGTGCTCCCGGTGCCGGTCCTCGTCGAGCGGGCTCCGCCGCCGGACATACCCATTGTCAGTGTCTCGGAGCTGGCCCTGCAGGAGCAGCAGAATCTCCAGCAGCAACAGCAGCAGCAGCAGCATCTCCAGCAGCAGCAGCAGCATCTCCAGCAGCAACAGCAGCAGCAACAGCACATCCAGCAGCAAAGGAGTCTGGCATCGGTGGCGCAGGCGGCGGCAGTGCGTGCCGGCCGAGGAGTCCGTCCGCCACCGGTGGCCATGCCCATCCTGGGCGTCCAGCTGCAGCAGCAGGAGCTGCAGCAGCAGCGCGGCGCCCTGCCGGTGCCCAGCCAAGATATATCTAGTAGCTCAGGTCCGACAAGTCGCCAAGCCAAGTAGTTTGTGTATCAATCTCTCTCTCTCTTTGACTCTCTATCTCTCATTTAACTCTCATTTCGCAATTATTTTGTCGATCCTTGGTTGTAGTTTCGGTTTTGGTTTCGGTACTCGTATATCTCTCTCCCCAGACCCCCAGTTCTCCAAGTATTCCCCCGTCGAATCCCGTGTCAGTGCCTCAGCTTAACCACCATCAGTAAACCCAGTCACATCTCACCTAGTTGTGGGCCTTACTCTCTAACTCATCTCTTCGCACTCCGACTCGTAGAGCAGACAGTAGTAGTTCATCCCTGTCCACGTCCATGTCCACGTCCACGTCCACGTTCCACTTCCACATTGCTGCATTAGTCACACACAATTGCATTCCCTTTGCGAACATATTTAGATTTGGCAAAACAATTTCAATTTCACTCGCATTGCGCTAACCAAATAATTGCTCATACGCCCCATTGCGTCCATTACTGCTTCGCTTTGGAGTTGCTAGCAGCGCTTGCGATTTCGATTTCGATTTTTTGGCCACACAACCTGAAACACACCCACACCCATACCAGAGCCTCAAAATACAGAAAACACAACCAAAATATCTCACATTTAAATATGCATTTTGTCTATAAATAATTTATTCTAGAGTTGAATTTGAACGCTATTGACTGAAGCTCTGTAGCTTAGCCAACATCAATTATAGCATACGCAAACACACAAGTAGCATCTACGTATCATATTTAGTTGAACGTAATTAATTTGTGTATGCCAAAGACTTTGTTTTCTTAAGTATCTTGATTTCCCCAGCCTCGTCTCGCTCTCTGTGCAAATAATCGAGCCACCAAGTGGGTGAATGGAATGAAGTGAATGTGTATTGTGTGTGGTGTGTGTTCGGCGCGTGCTTGTTGTGTACATGCATCCCCATCTCCGAGTCCAGGAGGAGCAATCACTCGAAATGGCATTGCCTTTTTGTCGCCTACTTAGGGCCGCATTCCACACCGCTCCCTTTTGTCCGCAAAGTGCCCTAAATCTAGGCAAGTGCGCGCATAATTAGCGTCTACATACTGGCAACTACCAACTGCCAACTGGCGACTGGCAACCTGCAGCCTGCGACGACAACTGACAAGTGCAACTGCAACACATCCCCTGCGGCCTGCAGCTGCATTATTCCAATTAGGACAGAGTAAATGCAGCACCGAACTGATTGATCGGAGCTGGCCTGTGCCGCAGTTGGAGTCAGCAGTTGCGGTTGCCGTTGCCAGAGTGCAGACCCGACCCAATTAGTAATAAGAACAGTCCGAATTCAGAACACAGAACTCACATCTTACATAAATAGACCAGGGTTCGCAAGGTACAACATAATATGGCTAGAATTCCATGAATAAATAGTGAATATAATAAGCCATTTGTTTCCTACTTCAAGTAAACTATATATTGATTACTCATTTAAGAAATAGTAGGTTAACCTTACTATGAGCCTAATTCAACACCTACCTACTTTGTCTGAAATATATATGTCTGCTACACTTACGAACCCTGAATTAAACTGATTTACTCGCCTTAAATGAAGAAAAAACACATATATATCTATATATTCTTTCGTGTCCATATCTTTTTTGCCACTTTTCGTTTCGCTTGCCAAAATCTCAAACTAACCAAAAATCAAAAAATCAAAAAACCAAAAAACCAAAAACCGAAAACCAACCAATAACCCAACCACATGAAACCAACACACACCAAGAACCGCGGTACGGCCAGTTCTTTGCCCCCGTATCGAGCATGTCCAGCTCGGCGTACATCAGCAACGGCATCGGCATCAACTACTACACCTACGCCTACATGCCGCAGGTGGCGGCCACCGGCTCCTCCTCGACCACAGCATCGCCGGCGCACCAGCAGCAGTTACCCCTCGCCGGGAGCAGCAACAGCGGCAGCGGCAGCGCCACCGCCAGCGGCAGCAGCATTGGAGCAGTCGGAGTCGGAGTCGGCGGAGTCGGAGTCGGCGGAGTCGGAGTCGGCGGTGTGGGAGTCGCCGGAGTTGGCTATCCGCCAAACGATCCCAGCCTGCGACGGCGGCTCTTCGCCGGCATCCGGCCGCTGTCCGTGTTCGGGCGCCTGCGACAGCAGCGATCGTCGCAGCACCGCTCGATCTCCTTGCCAGAAAGTAATGATAACCTGACACTACAGCACCCGCCAGAACACCACAGCAATTGCAGTGGAGACAGCCACAGCCACAGCCACAGTCACATCAACAGCGACAGCCACAGCCACAGAGACAGATCAGACTTGGGATCCTTTCAGAACCCACACACGCCGATGCACACATCGTTCCATCTCCCAGCCAGCACTAGCAGCACCATTAAGCCATCTATTGATGCAACATCTGAAGTTGCCACTGCAACTGCTCGTACTGACAAGCCCATAATAGCCATGAGTTCCTTACTTGTTTGAATCCCACTCAACATCGATGTTTAGATTGTGTTCTGTGTATCTCTTTTAATTTCATTTACCGTTTAGTCTTTGGAAGTCGCATCTGTATCTGTCGGATTGCCCGGTCTCTGTGTGTGCGTATGAGTGTGAGTCGATGCGTGCTTGTATGCTATGCCAGGAGATACAACAGGACACCACATGGGGAGGTCGCAAGACGCGTCTCAGTTACTTTAATCGAGTCTGCCAATTGCAAATTGCAAGTGGCCAGCCAAGCCCGATTAAACAATGGTCGGATTAAATGCCAATTAGTCTTAACCCAGTTTACACTTCAGGCAAATGGCTCATTTCCGTTGCAGCAGCAGCAGCCATCATTTGTATACATGGCCGAGTTCCTTTTCCCGCTGAAAGCAGCTTCGTCATGCTTCAGCTTCGGTTGAGTCCAAAGAAACTTAACTCCACTGAGGGTAATTCTCTTGCTATCTTCTACACTGGGAGAAAAGTCAGGCTCTTGCGAAGATTTCTTGACTAAATAATAACATTAAGAAAGACTCAGAACTAAACAATGGCCAACTAATTGCAGAGGAGTTAACCTATTGTTTTATAGGTAATAGTTGGTAATAGCTGACAGCTTTTCATCAAAGCCATGCTAGAAATCCTTGAGATATATATATATATATATATATTGAACTCTAATTCATTTTAAAGATCCATTTACTTAAATCCTTTTACAATTTTGATTACTTTATCTGACTCAAGCAGGCCAAGTATTATTTAAGGCAGAGATGTCCTTCATAAATATCTTTAAATTATTTTCTGTGGAATAAACAAACCTAGAACAACTTCACTGCTTTCAAGCTGGAAACTTTCTTTCTTTCGGCTCTTGAATTTTTGTTCTCTGTATCTATATAAAAGCGCTGCTCCTCCTCCGCCGCCTCCTCATGCTCCTGCTCCTGTTCCGGCTCTTGTTTATGCCGCAGTTTCAGGACTACTGTTGCTGTTGGTACTTCCGTGTAAATTACAAGCCATTGTCAACTTTTGTGCAAAAAGTCAGCTGCACAACTCCCGGCCAGAGGGGTGGGTGTGTGTTTTGGCTGTTTTCTGCTGGCTGCTGCATACAAATGTTGCAGACGGGCCGAAACTTTTCCTTTTTTGCCAAAAGCCAAAGCCAGCGCGAGTTCATTTGTGCTTAATGTTTGCTGCATTTTTAATGCCACACACCCAGGGAGAGGCAGGAGCTGGCTTAAAGTCGCACGCTGCTAACTTTTTGTCTTAGGCGAGGCAACTTCTTGTCGATGGGGGACTGGGGCCGGGGGCCGTCCGGGAAGCGACCTCGGTCGGTCCCAGGCCGAACATAATTATGCTAAAAATTGTTATGACACACAATCTTTTTTGCGCTCCTTATTTTTCTTCCTTTTCGGGTCTGGCTTTCCTTGGGCCCTCCCAGCTTTCCCAGCTTTCCCACCCTTGCATGCTGGCAGCGTAGTTGCCATTCTCGACTTCCTTGCCGGCAGAAGTTCTAGCGGGGCTCTGCACTTATTTTCCCAGGATTATGTTTCTGCTCTATTACTCGGGCCCGGGGATGCTGGTCCTCCTCCTCCTCCTGGGTCTCCTCGGGCATCCTCCGGCTTATTTTGGTTTGCTTTATGCATGAACGCTGTCTTAATGTTTAATATTTTCTTTCGGGCTTCTTGCCTTCCATTTAACTTAATTAGTTTTAATTCACATTTCTCGGCGAGCCAGTCAGTCAGTCAGTCGGCGAGAGAAAACGCTTCGGGTGGCTCCATTCCGGAAGCAGTTAATCGATCCCAGCCAGCTACTAACGCTACCACGCTACCAAGAAAAATCACCGAGAAACCAGGCCACGAACTATATGTATCACTTAAATATATATTTGATACAGCTTCAGCGAGTCCGAAGTCCGAAGCGACCCGGCCCTTTGGCGAGCCCCTGATGCTGACGCCAATCCCCAAGAGTCCGGAGGCCACGCCGGAGGAGGCCAAGAGCTCCAAGCGGCGAATCCGCTTGAATTGAGGCCACCACTGGCCGATGGAGGCGGAGCAGCACTCAAAGTCCATCTTTAGTTTAACAAAGTCTTGGTTTTGATCTATTGTTTTATGTATTATTGCCTAAGTTCTACTCTACCCTAGACACCTAGACACCTAGACACGAAAGCCTTAAGGAATGTAGCCCAATTGATGTTTTAAATGCAGCACAGTAATTATTATAAAATACTCAGCCTAGTTAATTTTACCCCTAACTTATGTAGCCATCGTGTATCCTAGTTTTCGGTTCTGCTGGATGAGCAATGTTAATGTACGATTATTACGATTAAAGTATTAAGTCACTTCCGATTACACCACAGTTATATATTCTAGATGTCGTATGAATGTTGTAAATATCGCACACCCCCCACACACACACACATGTCCCAAAGAACGAATGACAATAATAACACGAATAAAAAGCAAAACGATATTTGGCTAATTTACCTCGTCCTCGAGGATGTTTTTCCTGTTCACACCGCACCACTATCATCTGGCACCGGGCGATGGAAACGAGTTCCTCTATGATTTTCTTGTGTGTTTTTCACAACATTTTTCAAAATCCGCATTGGCCAACACACACACTCGCACACACGCACAACGAAGGACTCTTAAGTTGGCTTTTGTTTTTGCGGCAACTGAGACGGGATGACTAGAGAGAATACACACTGGACATGCCACAACAAACACACTTGCTGTCTCTTCCTGAACGTGTCGAATGTTGCTCTGTTGCAAACCAAAAATAAAAGAAAATAAATAAGAATAAATAATATTAATTAATATTAATTATTATTATTAAGTGCCTTGATCAAGCTATACAAACTTCTATCGATGTCCTTGCGAAAGGCCACTAAGTGTTCAACGTTTTATGATTTGATTTGCTTCTCCTCGGTTCACGTCTTACTTTTCAGTTGAGTTTTCTTTTTGGTTTGTGCTTAGACATTATGTAGACGCATAGATTCTAAATGCTTAACAAACCAACGAAATTAAAATCAACAAATTGTTTATTCCACATCTTACTGCCATTGTTTTTGCGAACGAACCAAAACTCATGTGCTGTGATTTGTCCGAACACAACAATCAAAAAACTAACCATGATCCGATCCGACACTAAATTCCAATAAAAAACCAACCAACCAACCAACCAACAACAGCACCGCACTCACCGCGCCGCCAAAAGTTGAACTTACGCATGAAATCCTTGAGCCTGGACTCGCCCGAATCCTCGGAACTGCACGGCCAGTTCAGGCGCCGGGCCCAGCTGCCGGGCACGGGCGCCTCCACGTCGGCCGGTTCCGGTGCCGGGTACTACCACGGCGGCTCCGGAGGCCACCTGGAGCACAGCACTCCGCCGTCGAACAACAGCCGGCTGCACTGTAAGTAGCTAACCGATCCCGATACTCCCGGACACCGACGTAGGCTCAGCACCAACTAACCCAAAACCCCACCAAGTGGCCTCCTCTCGACCAACTCAGTCTAACCCCAAAGTCTAATTTCCAAACTGAATAGTATGTATGACGAACACCGACACCACACGCCAGCTAAACTCTTTCTAATTGCTTACTACAACTTACTACTTACTTAATTGCTATTTGTAAATACGTCGAGTAAAGTAATATTGCGTTAGTAGTTCGATTTATCTAGTAGTGACTATGCCAGTAACTTGCTAAGTAGACTACAACTATAACTATAACTATAACTTCATCTGCCGACACTCACATTTTCAGCCTCTCGACTCTGAAGCCCTACAGCCCTCTAGCCCTTAGCCGTATATAGTTTAATTTGTGTGTGAAATATCTACTATATATCTTCTTTTCCATGGATATTCTTATTCTCTTATTCTGATTCTGATTTTTCGTTCATCCACCTCCACTTCGCATTCGATTAACCAAATCCAACCAAACCAAAAATCCATTGAGCCTGTCCTGGAGCAGGGACTAACGCATCCAAAACCATTACAGCACCATCGAGCCCCTCGCATCCGGGCCGTAAGCTGCTCTACGCCACCCGCGGAATGCGTGGCGGCAGCGTCGACCTCCCGGACGAGATGGAGAAGTCGCAGTCCTCGGCCAGCACCTCGCCGTGCCTCTCACCCGTAAGACATCCCCAGGTAGTCCCCCGCCTCGCTTCCTACTTTCTGCTAAGTTCCACGACTCTTGATTTGATCTTGCCTGCTCCGTTCTTGGCTCCTTGTGCCCCCTCTAACCCACTGCTGTTATCCTTTCGATCATTTTTCAAGAAAACCCATCGCCTGCTGCCCACGAACCTGTACGTCATCATCTACAACTTCAAGGCGCGGCATGCCGACGAGCTGGACCTCAAGGCTGGCTACAAGGTGAGCTAATCGGAGAGTCTCCAACTGCCCCGTAAAGAGTAGGAGTGGCTAGTGTTCCCTAATACCACCATGACTCCATAAATTAATAAAAACAAGTGTATGAATAATGGAAAAAGCGCTTTGTTTAATCCGCTAAGCGGAGCGCTTAGTTAGCACAATGGGTGGCCAGGAAATTGGTATAACTAAATCAGGAACATATACGCGCTTATGTGTATTCTGTGCCCCTTATTCAATATTAAAAGCGAACAATGCCAACGAAAACATGTTTATTTATCATGTGGAAGCAGCCTTTTTCCATTGCGTAAACACAGGGCGAAACAAACAGCGAGTAAGAAGAAATAATAATAGTTACCGACTTTTTGTGTGTGCATTCTCTGATTGCCAGCGAGTGCCTGCCCGCCGCCGGCAAAGTGTTCAATATTTACAGATTAGCTTTTGTTTGGGCCCCGTCCTTGTTCGCAGAGCGAGGATAGAGTCAAACTTTTGCTTTATGCCAGGCTACCAAGGGAATTTACTGCCCGCGGATCGATTCGACTTTTTTCCCGCTCTATATGTTGCCAGCAAAGTCGCGTACTTAATAACTGAAAGCGAGGGTAAGGGAGCTTAAGTGGGACGAGCGAAAAGTAATAGCTACAAGTGCAAATAAGGGGGAAGAGCCAGGACCAAACCGCTTTCGAAATGAGCAAATTAAAAGGATGGGATTTTATTTACCTCCATTCTATTTACCTCTAGAAGGGATTGCTATTATGATTATGCATTGTTTAATGTTTGCAGTAATTAGTAGACATTTAATTTTGAAAGAGCCAAGTTAAACTACTTTACGAAGAGGTAGTAGAAGTGGCAAGGCAGCTTAAAGTAATTACATTTAAATTTAAATACTGTTTGGAATACTTAGCAAGCTAAAAAATAAAATATTTTTTGATGCTTCGACCAAGTGTAGACGTCGCATTTATTAGACTACAATATGTCAAATAAGGAAACCTGCTTGACAGTAGGGCTGCCCACTTGTTCCGATTGTCAATCGTTTAAAGTTGCCACCTAATCTAGCATCGATAACGAAGGATTAAAAGTTATCGTTATATTAGGTGTCCTTAACAGCAAAGCTGATTTCACTTCAAGTGGAATTAAAAGAGATACGATAAGATATATGTATTATATACTTTTAAGGGCTTTTCAAGATAGATTATTTTACGATTATAATCCCTTTATTAAAAACCAAACATGAAACTCAGGTGACTGTCATTGATAACTCGGATCCGGACTGGTGGAAGGGCAAGGTCCTGGGCCGTGTTGGCTACTTCCCATCCAAGTACTGTGTGCGTCTCAACGCCAACGAGAAGCCCCTGCAGGTCACCCACAACCTCCAGGTGTCGGACAGTGAGCGCGGCGAGAACCTCACCCTGCTGCGAGACCAGATCGTCATCCAGGTAAGAGAGACCCCACCCAGCCATCGCGCTTCTCACCCCTAAACAACCCACTTTCATCTATCTATCTATATATATCAACTCCCAAGACCGGCGACGAGGTCAACGGCATGGTGATGATCCGCGCCGCAGAGCACGGGCAGGGCTACTGCCCGATCAAGTATCTGCAGGAGGTGTGACAGCCAGAAGAGGACGAGCCGCCCTCCGACGAGCGGGACAGACCGCACAAGTCATCCCTGCAGACGTCGTCGCGGACCACGGACAAGACCAAGCGTAGGATTAGAATTGTAGTGTCCGAGAGCCACAGCCTAGCTGGTAGTAGCGTTGCACCCGCATTCGCATCCGCATCCGCACCACCCGCATCCGCATCCGTACCCACATCCGCCTCCATGCACCACCTGAGCCACCACCACCACCAAGTGCCCCGGGAGTCCGACACGGAGACAAAGCGGCTGAACATCGACTACGGGGACGAGGGCAGCGCCGACTGGGACAAGGACCGCGAGGTGCTCATCCTGTCCGGCAGGCGCAACAAGAACGACAAGAACTGGGAGAACTGGGAGCGCATCCGCGAACAGAAGCTGGAGAAGATGAAGGGCATCTGCTTCGAGAGCTACCGCCAGTCGAAGCGGGACAAGCTGCTGCAGGCCAAGCCGCGTCCCAAGCAGCTGGACCCCACCTGGTACACGGACAACATCTACTCGAATCGCTCCGACGACATGGACGAGGACTACGTGCCGGACTGCCTCAAGTACGGGCCCTTCCGCACGCTGCGCGACATCCACGAGCTGGACGAGAAGAGCGGCGGAGTGGGGGCCACGGAGCAGGAGCGCCGCGGCGAGGGCGAGGGATCTCCCGGCTACGGGCTGCACCGCTCCAAGAGCTGCAAGGAGTTCCAGTACCCCAAGTCCCAGAGCTGGTGCTTCGAGGGCAATGTCTTCGAGGCGGGCGGCGGCGTGGCCAGTGGCAGCGGTAGCTCCGGAGGCCCCGGAACAGCCCCGCCTGCCACCACCTCGATCCTGAAGAACCGGGCGGGAGTGCCCAAGTCGTACTCCTTCAGTGCCACCACCAAGACCATGCCATTCGACATCATCGACTACGAGCTGCCCCCCGCCTCGAATACGCGCCGGGAGAAGCGGGAGGCGTACAGGCGGAACATGAACCAGCCATGTAGCAGCAGCCTGGACCGCTGCTGTGCACGGGAACAGTGCACCAGCGCCCGCTGCCTGCTGGAGGACATCTACCCCGGATCGAGGATGCGGCCCAGGGCACCAGGAGCCGGCAGTAGCCGAAACCTAAGTGCCGCGGACTGGCTGTTCGAGGAGCGAGGAGGAGGCGGAGTCGGAAGACTGCCACCCCGGATCCCGGCCGTTGCACCCACTGTCATCTGCTGCTGCTCCGCGGCGGATGACTGCTGCTGCCATCGCCAGCAACGCCAACCGCCACCGCCACCGGTCTCCGTGCGTCCCCACGCCCGGCCGCACTGTCCCGGCCATCATCCCGCCGCCGAGGAGGAGGAGCACATGCACTGCCGCTACGACACCGACCTGGAGCACTTCATACGCGCGGAGCGGGAGCGCCTGCTGCTGCAGGACAAGTTCCTGGACGAGGACGAGCGGTATCTCAGTGCCGCGTCTCCCGCTCCGCGCAGTCCCGGGCGGCGCTATGCCTCGGGAAACTATCAACGCCCCCCGCGCAGCAAGTCGCTGCTGGAGATGCAGCCGCCGGCCACTCTGTTCGACGAAGACACCTGCTCGGACACCACTGAGATCGACCTGGAGGACTTCAACATCGACCTGGAGAAGTACTGGGAGCAGCTGGACAAGCCGCCGAGCCCCATCAACATGGACATGCGCCGCAACATGCACAGCAGCCTCAAGGTAAAGAACGTCAACGTGCGATGCTACAACAACGGCCAGCCCATCGATCTCCATGACCGGGAGCACGAGCGGCTGATGATCAAGAAGTCGCTGCTCGAGGGGATGCCTTCGCCGCCGCAGCTCGACTCCAGCGAGTCCTCGACCAACGCCGGCGGCTACCATCCCTCTTTTTTTGACTCAGCCCCCGCCATAGCGCCCGCTTCCGCCTTCCAGCATCGAACTTCCTACGCCCACACTCCGCATAGTCAGGGCTACGGCCACAAGGTGTACCCCACGGTGGACACGCTGCCCTCGTACCAGTACAACAACTTCTATCCGGAGCACGGCCACTCCACAGTGGGGAGTGTGCTCACCCAGCAGCCGACGGCGGGCATCCACCATCCGTCGGCCGGGGGCCACTCGGCGCTCAGCCTGATCAACAACATCTTCTCCATCTACAAGCCCAACAAGTACTCGCCGGAGAACTGCCAGATGAACTACGAGAGCAAGCCGGAGCCGTGCAAGAAGATGAACATGCCCAGCACCCGTCGGCCACTGGGGGCAGCCACGATCCCGCATCCCATGCAGCATCCGCACGACTATGTGCACTCCTCGATGAAGCGGCCGCTGCTGGTGAGCGCCGACCAGCCACACTTCAAGATCATCCCGGAGAAGACGGGCCTGAAGATCTCGCCGCTGCTCAGCTACGAGGATTATGGAGGCGGGGAGAAGGCCCACCACAGGCTGAGTAGCACGGCGCGGCCTCTGATGCTCCCGCACTGATGGTGCTGGACCTTTCCGTGGTATGGCAATGGCAATGGCAATGGCAACTACTGCTAGTTGGGTCAATCCCGGCCAGCGGTCCAACTAACCCTAAAAGACTTGCGAATAGCAACCCAAGCGCACAAACTGGGTCCAGCCAAAAGGAGGAAGCCGGAAGCTGGGCCACAGGGATCTCTGGACTGTCTATCAATCAACCAAGGACCCTGCCCACGACTTCCGACTTCCCGAAACTCCACTCCACCAACTCGCCGTCTTCTTCTTCGTCGTCGTCGTCGTCCATCCGCACAATTTGCTTTTGGTTTATCAGGGCAAGTGTTCCATCGATGCATGATCCTTGAGAGGAGACCAACAACAACAGCCATACCATTGGAAACAGCACTCAGACACCAAGAACAACAACAACAACAAACAGCCGAAATATAAACAAGAACTACATGACCAACAACTTAGTCAAGGAGATATGTCAGCTCGAAGGGCAAGCGTAGTATTAGTAGTAACGATTTGATCAGCGGATCGATTAGGATTAGCCAGCAAACAGGATCCCCTCCTTCCCGAAGGACACACACTCCGACACAGACACACATATGTATACAATCAATGTGCTTTTAATTCGCTTAAAACCGCTAGAGAAATCCAGAGAGTCGCAGCATTGCAGTTCGCTAACCACTAAACAAACAAATTAAAAGCCAACAGATACACTAATTTTCGAGCAACTTTTAAGCAATCAAGAGCGTATTCAATAGAACAAAACGTAGATCTAAGTCGGAAGTATATATATACACAAATATGTATGTATTAAGCCGTTCATATCGCGTTTCATATTCCAATATGAACACATATTGTATACCTTAACTCTGTAGCAAGCTAAACGGATTTTATTAGTACTGATTCGGGATACGGATTCCGGATTTCGGATATCGGATTTCGGGAGAAGATATATCTACCTAGACTTCCAGCGTCTGCGGGACTTATTTCGTCGTGTATCGCGATCATTTTGAGAAGCTAAAACGAGAGAAAAACTAAGGGAGAACCGTTTTTATTGTTACCAAATTTTTTCTATTTTTTATACCAAACAACTTTGAATCAACTAAACGGGAAGAGCTCACCACAAATTGCTACGATCGATAGGGCTAGAAGCTTCCCCATTGCGGCTACTAGAAGGGGTTATTATACGAATACATGCGCATGTGCTATGCTATTTACGAGTATATATATATATATATGTATATGTTTAGGTGAACTCCGGATTACGGATAAGTGTGTGCGTTTGCGGAGGACTCGATAGAAGCGCTTTTTGTAAACTAACTAGATTTGTATCGAAATGTGAAACATTGAATATGATAAACATGAATTGTACTTTTATGATGTATGCGTATCCACTGGCCTTATTTATTGAGAAGTAACCAAAAACAATGAGCTGAACCCTCACACACGTACATGTACACACACAAGTATCACAACACACACTGACACACCCAGAAGAACAACTTGAGAATTACAAACAATTGAATTTTCACAAAGATTTTAGCTTAAGGCTTCGCGTCACTTTTGTTAATTGTTTTTTGGCGTCCAATTTTACATGATAACTAACGTAGGACTCTAGACAAACAAACAACAAATCGAAACTATCGAGCATAGATTAACTATCGAGTATTTTGTAGTGCGTAAGCTAACTAAAACTAAAACCCTAAACCAAACCAAAAAAAAAAAAACTAAGAAAACCAAGAGAAGCGAACTTTTTTAGCGCGAGACTCCTTGTGCGAGAAGATTTTGAATTTGAATTTATTTTTAACGACTTTTGAATACAATGAAGAGACATTTTATCAGAGATCGTTTTTTATCTATTTAACATTTTCTTGAACCACATACAACAACAACTATTTGCTAAGTGTACCCCATGGCCTATGAGTTAGTTAGTAAGAACGAGTTTTTCCAAGCCCCTCCCCCAAGCTTTGACCACTGGACAGACACAGATACAGATACAGTTACAGTTACAGATACAGAGAGATACAGGACGTGAGGACAGGATAACAGGGGGAATTCTGCACAAAACCCAATCTAAGAAATATCTATATACTGCACCCAATTAATTGTACGATATATATATATCTAACGAGTACCGAGTAACGAGTATTTACGGTCACATCTAGCGAGTAAGTAAGGAAGAATTGAATTGTAAAATGAATGGAATCGACGAACACGAAAACGCCCAAATCTTATGAGTATGTAAGCAAAGCCGAAAATATAAATTCAAACAGGATAACCGCTGGCCGCTGGCCGCGGCCGTCTAACTGCTGAAATTGGCAATTAAGTATATAGGTATACACCACACACCATATGTATGTACAATGTAGTAGAATTTTCGACTAAACTAGACCGAAACTTGCAAGCGTAGCAGGTCCCAGGGTCCCCGAGAGTCCATCGACTTCCTTAGATTCGAACTCGACTGGATCTCGCTCGATTTTGGGGCCCATCTCACTTCACGGCCGCTTCTCGTTTTTAGCGTAAATTTTTCGTTTTACATAAGAAGGATTAGAAGGACGCAGCTTTCGACGCCGGACGACGAGCTACTAGCTAGCAGAAAATACTTGTAAACAGTAACTAGAAAATGGAACAATATAATATCAGAGCAACGTAATATATCAGTTAAAATATAACAGAGGCAAACGAAAACAAACGCGAGACCGAACTCATCTCATTCAGCACTACCTGCAATTTGAATGTGAAAAGCAAGACACTCCCCCAGCCCCGTTCCCAGCCCCCGCTTCTCCGAATCGACCCCATTAATTTACCTGAATTGCAAATAAAAAAGATGTTCAATTCGATGTGAAAAAAAAACAAACAACGCTGTGTTTTTCTGCCTTCTGTTGTCTATGCGGGTTAGTTTATTTATTTCCTGACCTGGCCCGAAAGTAGGCTACAATCTGTACGCTTCCCTGATGGAGTTGTCAGTGGCAGATGCACCGTTTCCACAGCACAATGGATGCCATCGCGTTTTGTTAAAGCCAAATCGAATGTCAGAGCGCTGTAAGTGAGTTTCTCTCCTTGAAATTCGGATGGATTGTAACCAAATTGGAAAAGGTAATATTCCTCGTATTTTTCAATGAAAAGTTAGTCCATGAATAAGTTAGTCTCAGTTCAAGGTATGCTTCAAGTATGAGAGATCTAAGTCATTTTACTTGAGATCCTATATATTATATTCATTTTAATCCTCACAGACTTATACTATTTATTTATACTATTTATACAGTGTTATTTAATTATTAAAATGAAAACCAAAAGCCCAATAAGTAGACAATTGCTACCATAGTGCACTGGCTACTTAAACACCTTGCATTTTATTCAGTTTAAATTTATATCACATTAAATTTTAAATTAACAGAATTACAGATTAGTCGATTCGTCAGTTTGATGCTGCTGCAGCTGCAGTTCTTTACAATCATCATTATTATTACACTTTCAATTATCGGAAGCTAAATGGGTCTGCCGGCTGGCCGCCCGACATGGCGACAGTGGCTTTGACAGGACGGTTGTTGGATTGTTAATTAACTCAGTATTTGTTATTCGTTATTAGTTAGCATACAGACATAGTCAATCATTTAACATAAAGTCACACTTAGGGCTATCACTAAATTGGTTTAAGCTAATTGCATCAGAGTCAGTCGAAGAGATGTTGGGACCTTACAAGCTACGTTCTCCAGGTGTGCGACACCTTGTCTGGTCAGGCTTACGGGCTAGTTCGTTGGCTGTTCCTGCTGCTGCTGCTGCTGCTGGGGAGGATGAGGGTCATCACCTGGAACTACTCCTGATAGAGCTGCTGCTGCTACTGCTGCTGCCGCCGCCGCTGCAGCTGCTGCTGCTGCCGCTGTTGTCGTGCTGGCTGCCGTCGCATCCAGGTTCAGCGTGTTGCTGCTGGCCGCCTTCTGGTTGGGGAAGAGCACCGAGTAGGCCGGCGGCGGATCCAGCTCCTCGTAGTTGGGCGGCGAGGTGGCGCCCAGATGGTCCTGGCCACTGCCGCCTCCGCCCCCGTTGGCGGCGGCCAGCGCCGCCTCCCGCTCGTTGTTCACCGCATGCTGCGACGCGGAGGCTGCAAGGCAACGGATGGATTCAATGTGAGAGCTCAAGCGACAACAGATAACTGCCGAGTGGGAGTTTGGGGAATAGTATAAGGTTAGTCGGGGATCGATTGACGGAAAGGTTAGCCATGAGTCGCAGGTGGGTTTGGGTGATGTGCGGGAGAGGTGAGAAACGATAAACAGGGAAACACGCATGAGTACAACGCCAGATGACGGGGTCCTATTTGGTCGGACTAGACTACGGGGCAGTTTAACTTACCCCAGAGGCCGCAGATGAGTAGGGCTCCGCCGCACAGGAGCATGCCGAGCATCAGGTAGCCCCACGGTCCGTACTTGGACAGATCGGAGTGCAGGCCCGACCGCGTTGAGTTGCGCCGCGTGAATCCGCTGCCGGCTCCCGTGCCCGCTCCAATCTCAGCCGTGTCATTGTCCGGCTTCTGCTCCCCGCCGTTGGTTGCCAGGCTGGGCCCAATTGAGTTGGGCGAACCATCGCCGGGCTTCTTCATGTCTTTGGTGTGCACCTTGCGGAGCGTGGTCGTCGAAGTGCCCGCCGTCGAGTTGTCGCCACTTCCGGCTCCTTCGCTGCCATTCCGCGGCACTTCCTCCGGCGCCGTGGGCGCATCGTTGGCAAACAGATTGCGGAACACTTCCAGGGCGAACTGCTCAAAGAGATCCGACTCCAGGCCGGCGGCCAGGTGTCCGGCGCCGGGGCGACGCTTCTTCAAGCACAGCTCGCGGTCCTCGTCGCTATCGTACTCGTTGCTATAAGGACAATGGCGAATGCCGTCACAGGCCAGCTCCTTTGAGATGCACAGAATGGGCTCATCGCTGGGGGAATACAAAGCTCCATTAGATCAAGGATCTGTTTAATTTCCAGAAGAGAAACTCACCCGATCCTCAGGCACTGGTGCTTGGTGTCATCCTTGCACTGCTCTCCCTTGCCCAGAACCGTGACCATCAGCTTGGAGCGGAGCGTGTGCATGCCATGCTCCCACACGATCCTCACGCGGCCATGGAAGAGTCGCACTGGATCCTCCATCCCCGAGGCGGTGTCCTCCAGCTGGCAGGGATCCACTCGCCACTGGGCCGTGTGCGGGTCCAGCGAGCTGAACTGTGGGTGGTTAGGTAGGTGAAGGTAGAGGTATGTAAATAGACTTTTTCAATTAAGGCGACTTGGCTAAAAGCGTGTCCTAAGTGCGTGCTGAATATTTGCCACGAAACGTGCGAGCAAACAGTCTACACCTTCGAAATGCTAATCGCTAAAATTCTCGCCTCCCGCCCCTCGACAATCGGCTAGAGCCACGCCCACGCCGCTGCTGACGTGACACGAATTGTGAAGTTCAACAAAACGATCAACGATCAAAAATCACCGATCAACGATCAAGCCCGCGAATGCAAACACACATAATGCAAAATAAAATATTTACGCTGGAAAAATACATAATAAATTAAACAAAAGCAAAAAACCAGCGGGAACTACGACGTACGCTCATATATAAACCATTAATATCTGTGCTGTTACTGTTTCACGTGCTATGATAACCAATCTACACAAACAGAGCAATGGCGCTTTGTTGTCCAGGTTCAATAACTGGAGACTCCGCATTGTAAGCTCAGTAAGCAACAATTAACAGGGGAGTGTCCCCTTAACCACGGTTAAACCCGTTTTTTAAGTAATAACAATAATAAACAGAGTGATCAACAACGCCTGCATCGATTTATTTACGGCCTAGACTCTCTGGTCTCTAGCTCATTAGGAAGCCGACGATTCCGTCGTCATTTTGCGACGCATCAATTTGCATCGCTGACAGAACAAAGAAGGCTCCTTAGTCGTCGACATGCAAATGTGGATGTGAGCCCACTCCCTCGGGTTCCCGAGTCTCCAGTTCCCAGTTCCCAGTAGCATAGTTTTTGCCTTTATGGCGTCGCCAACTGTCAGTCAGTCGTCAGTCCAAGTCGACGGATTTATGGCGACGCGACGCGCAAGTTGCCGAAAGTGTTGCTGTTTCTGTTGCTGTTTCTGCGGTGCTGCGGTTGCCTGTAGCTGCTGTGCTTTTGCTTTTGCTTTTGCTGCTGCGTGTGTGTTGCGTTTCGCTTCCCTGGCCAAATGATTCAAACGTGTTTCAAATACACAAAAAAACAGAGGAATGCTTGGCTTCCCGACTTTGAGATACCTGGTAATATGGATTCTCCCTCTGAAACTCTGCAAAAGGTAACTGATGAAGCTTGGTCTTATCTTGATAGAAGCCTGTATGTCTTATTTACTTACAAGTTATTGGGTTTCTAGAATCCTTAGTGCTAGAATGGAGACTCTAGCTCTTGCCAGGTAAAGGTACACAAGGTAACTTGAAGCGTCTGTTCAACCTCTTCTATTAAACAGTTCGTTTATAAGCAAATATTGATTATATGTCAACACTTTTAAAGCTGTTGCTTAAAACTCACATGGGAGTCAATGCTTGCTTCCAACTTTTGAACCTTAGCTAAGAATCTAAACATAGAGATTATTAGCAAAATATAATTACTATAAAATACTTGTTTTATTAAGCTTCTTGTTTTACTTTAGTCTCTGGAGATCTTTGCCTTTAAGTGACCATATTTTATATGATAGACAAACCCCTTATTGTCTCTAACTATATAACCACGTTTACAATATCCCCCTTAGTAAGAAGAGTACCCTGTACCATATCGCCCAACAGTGGAGGCCCAGCAAATGGTTGAAATTGGCGCGCTTATGCAAATAAGACACCGCTTTTTCTGGCTTAGACTAACCAAAGAGAATCTGCTTGGAGTTTTGGCTTCGCAGAAAGTGAAACACTCCCCCAGCTGGTTCAATGTCAATGGCCATACGCACGGGTAGCGAACTTTAAATGGAAAGTTTCTTATTTAATCGAGAACACCTTGGCGATGTCAACGATCAGCTGATGAATTACGCCGCGACTCGGCTTGCCTTGCCTCACCTGGCCAGGTCTCTCATGGAACTGCCGGTAATTGGAGACAATTTCAGATGTCAAACTGTCTCATCGGAAAGCCACAAAAAAGTAACAATGCCAATCGAGTACTTATACTTTATGCAATCGATAAGTATGAGCTGGTAAACTGTTTGGCAATGGAATTGGTTGTAATTTCAAGAACAATTTCTATGTTTCGAGGCATAAATTAAAGGTTAATATATCTCACATAATTTCTGATGATTTCATGTTTCTTCAGCTTGTTCTGAGTAGAGCCTGAACTGTGGAAACTTACTGGCTTACGACTGGCGGTTGGTATCATCATGAACTCAGCTTTTTGAACTTTTGAATCCGATTCTCACACTTGAGCGCTGCGCATGCGCAGTCGAGTGGCTTTTTCGAAGCTGAATGAATGGGATCAAAGAAACTGGCAAATAATTCAAGCGGAAGGTGCAGAAAATGGCAACCTCGCACTAATCAGCGAACTACAACTACACTCAGGGAAAAGAGGGCTTTTCAAATGGTTAATAAATTGTGAATTCAAGTCTTAAAATCTTTAATTCTTCTTCTGTTCTTATTGATTTAAGATATGTTTGTCTGCTCGGATTGTTGGATTTTTCTGAGTGTGTCGTTAAAACGTGGACAACCTTGAAAATAAAGATAACTACAGGTGAGTTCACTTACTATGTTCAGGGGGCAGCTGCGTCCAACCACCCGGGAAGCCACCGTTGAGTTGGGCTGGCCCATTGCCATGGCGGCTTCCGACTTGGCCGTCCGCCTCAGTTTGGATGAGTTGCTACTGCCGGCAAGGGAGGTGGCCGCCATTATGTTGGTAGCCGGACTTGTGGTGTCCGGATCCAGCTGGGGCTGGCTGTGCCGCAGCTTGGGCAGGATGAGGCGCACTATGAACCCATAGCTGGGCGGAGCACTCAGGATGCGGGAACAGGAAGGGTGCTCCTCGCCATAGGAGCCCGGCTTGAGCTCGATGATGAGGCTGGACTCCTTGCCATCGCTCTCGATGAAGTGCTCGTGCTGGACACTGCACAGCGGCTTGAACGGGTTTGAGCGCGGATCGCCTGAAATGGAGAGTTCATTTTGGATCAGTTTAGTTAATGGAGCAGACGCCTTGGGCGCGAATTCGCGGGCTGGCGCTAATTTGGACGGCAAAGAGTGGAGTGGCATGGAAAGACCGGCCATCGGCCACCGGCCATCTGTATGCGGAATCCGCCAGCCACCGCCCAACTAACCGCAAGGCATGCAGACGACATCCGCGAGTTGTCAGTCAATAAAAAGCCGGCCGACCGAAAATAAAAAGCCACTGTGACAAGTCTAAAAATATGATATTCGGTGTGAATTGGTTTGGAAATTGATGGCTGGCTAGATGTTTCAATTGGCGCCGAAAGGTGCTTATCACGCTCTCTTTTTTAGGTGATGAAAGCAAGCCAACAAAATTCCGTATTCCGTATTCCGAAATTCAATTAATGCGAATAGATTCTACGATAATTGAATGACTGCGACTAAGACACACAAGCGGGAGCAGAGTAGTCGTGAGTGAGCGCTCGTCTACGTTCAATTATTTTGCACTCGATCTCGAACTTTGCGCCTGGCAAAGGTTAAAGATTCGCACAACCACTATTAAGTACTTCAATTAATAAAATACAAACACCAGCGCGCACATTGTTGTCGGTCGGAAAACTACTTTTGCATTGTGCACACTCACATGTATCCATTTATACATCCACATATCCATATTCTGGGTCAGTGACTGCACCACATATACGTACACTATTATTATATTATTACCCGAGATGTGGCTGTTGCAGCAACAGCCATATTGTGTGTGTTCATATTTCGCATTTTCAGTTTTTCAGCCGCCCTCGCTCTTTTTTATACCCTTTGCAAAGGGTACAATAGTATTTAAAAGACTATGTCGACGCTATTAAATGTATATACGAACAACAAGTGCTGGAGAAATCTATTGTGCCTTGAAATCTCTTTAAAATAAGTTTAAAGATATGCCATATGCAAGAAAGAATTATGTTAAGGAGAAGATACATAAATGGTGCCTATTATAGAGACTTTATTATACGATAAAAAATGATATCTGAAATCATCTTATATATACTTAACATGTCCAAGCATTCCACAATACCTTCTTGATAAATATGTCTGGTTTTACAAGCCAATCAATATCCATCTGCCATAAAAATCACTGCAAAATGTTCATTATTTCACTGTTATAGCTATATATATAGTTACTGTAAATAGGTACAACATATTCAATAAAAATCAGACAATAGAAATCCCATAGGAATGCTCGTAAAGAAGATATAAGAAGTCCCTCAATCACAGGGCATTCAAATTTCGTTTAACCAAAGTTAACTTCCTTTCTCAATTGTTTCTTTTCTTGCCGGGCAATTGCCACACAGCATTTGCGTACTATTAAACATTTTTATTCGCTGCCCATGTAAAAACAATTTGCATTTCCATCTCGCGCCCAAGTCGCAGTATTCGTGTGTGCGAGTGCAATTTAGCAGCTAATTCCCATTTCGAACTTGACATTAATAGCCAGGGGGTTCGTACATTCGCTCGTTTGGGCCGTCTACACGTGCTGGAGTTGGTTAAAGGCATCGTTTTGGCAAATGCACTCAATTACAAGCGGGTTAATGGCAGATATTTCGTTTTATGCGGTCATTTTATGGGGAATTTAAGAAATCGATTGAGTTGTTCTAGGGAAAGAGAGTTAAACAAATAACACCCATTCAGTCCGCCCCCATACGGCATCTTCAATTAGTCGCAATTGTTACAGAATGAAAGCCATTAGCACTGTAATACAATGAGTTCCATACAGTTAAGTAATGATTAAGGCTTTTCCGAGGGCCAGCCGAGAGCTGTATAGCCGGAGCCTCATTGCTAATTGGGTTAAAAGCACACACAGCACTCAAAGCCAAATAAACACGCAGCCAAACACATAGCTTAAATTAATGCTCAACTTGCGCTTGTTTAGGGCCATAGTGTCGATCCGAGAGTGGAGTTCATATGGAAATGGGTTTACGATTCGGGAAGCCAGCGAAGCGGGGCCAGAAGAAGGGCCAGCGGCGGCAGTTCCACCCAATTTTTTCCACTATGCCGTTAATAATAATTTGTCTTCTTTTTCAGAGCAGAACCGCTGCGCGTATTACCTTTTTTTGGGAAAGCAGAACGCTTTCCCGGGGAAAGTCGACACAGCCGAAGCCAAGTAAGCTTGGGCGATGTCCAAAAAATACTCCAAGCTTGTAACTGAAGCCCAAGAGAGCTACGTCATTTTCGTTTTGGGCAAGGTCAGGTTAACAGACCCGATTATACAGATAAACATCAACACAAACACGCAGCAAACAAAACAAACGAACTCGCAGGCAAACATAAAAAACAAATTACGACAAACTGTTGAACACCGAAAAAAAGAAGGTATATTGTATACTTTAATTTAAGTTTGATCACTTATTCTATTTGACATGAACATTAATTAAAATCGAATCTATCATATCTAGGTAAAAACATCGTTTAAAATCGTGTTTTTTCAGCTGCAGAATAATAAATAACCAATGTTTATACAGGCGTCACACAGCGCCTAATGAATTATAATTATTGTATACTTTTGGCATTATTATGTTGATAAATTATTTCATTTATTTATTTCAAATTTTATTAATTGGTTTTCTTAATAAAATTTATGATCGATTTAATCAAAAAGAGAACCACAAATGTAAGTGAAATAATTTAATGACAAATATTATTGCAAATACTTAATAATTAAATTATTATTTAAAAAGTGTTGGTCTATACTTTGGTACCCACAATTTCTGAATCTAATAGAGGAGTTTTCAAGCTGAAATAGAAAAGTATCCAACATTTTTCCCCCTGTTTACTTCTATTTATCGGCTGATAACTCGCGAGGTATAACTTCGGCCGGATGGGCGGTGGGTGTGTGCGTGTGTATCTGTGTGTAGGTCAAGCAGCAGCAGCAGCCACTTCAATCTGAACAGGGCACATTAAAATGCGTAGTCAATGCCGATCTACAAGTTATAGTGCTATATACAGTACCCTACAACGCGGCGGCCGAGTGGGCCAGTTGTGAGTTGTTGTTTGGACTTAGATTTAGATTTAGACAAAAACGGAACTTGGCCAAGAGCACACTGCAACTGCTCGTGCAGAGATTGTCAAGCAGTTTGAGGGCTTGCCTGAATGTTGGTTTCTGCTTTTTTCTCGAGTGGCGACTGGGCATAATAAATTCTGTGGCTGCCACGCGATGCGGACGCGTGTTGCATGCTGGATGGATGGATGCTTGGATGAATGGCTGAATGTTTGGATGCTGGATTCTGCTCACTCGTCATAATTACGCCCGGCTGCCTGCGGAAAGGGGGAAGGCCCAGCGGTTCGGGACGCTCTGCGAGTTTGTGGCTTAAAGCCCCGGGAGAATCAACCGAAGGGAAGGCGGTAGAAGAACAGTAAAAGCGCACGATGGAGAGACACTCGAAAAAAAGTTGTTGTTAAAAATTACACAACACTCACGCACACACACTCACAGCGGGCACACACATACTGTGCCCGGAGAGTGAGCGCCACTCGACGCACAAACAGAAACAAACAAAAACAGTCTACAAGTGCAGTTGTTATACTCTTCCCTCCGCCCAAAACGGGGGTTCCCATAAGCCCGTGAACCCGCAGAGCCACAAACCCTTCAACGAGCTTCAAAGTTTCACAATCGAATTAGGGAATCGATATTTATCTGTATGTCGTCAAGTGGACCAATTGATTTTACTTTGAGTGTCGGATTCCTCTTAAAAAAATCTGTAAAATTCACATCACAGAATATTTTGTACTCAATTATGGTTAATTAAATTGCATATTCTATTAATGCTTCATTACTTATGTCATATAAGTATCAGTAAAGCATATTAAATAAATCATTCCCTAACACTAAACTCTTATGAATTATTATCAATATAGAATTAAAGGTAAAATTGTTTGAGCCTTTCTAAAATCTTGTTTGTTAATTAGTCTAAATTAATTAATAAGAAATTAATGAACCACAATTTAGGTTATCAAAGTAAAAATTATTTCAAGTACTATATATATATTCCTTCCTTTTAAATTCTGTAAATTCTTTGAGTTTGTTTTATATCATTTTTAGGGGGACAAATTCTCCTACAGAGCATATGATCTTCTGCTATCTGTGCTCATCATTCCATTTGCCTTATTTTTATTTGTGAAACTGTAGAAATTGGGTCAACTATCAAAGTCAGAATGGCAAGGGTTAAGTGCTTGTCCCTCTTCTCCCCTATCTCGCTCTCATCTGGCTCGTAGCTGTCGCTGTCTCTATCTCCATCTCTCTGTCTGTGCCCACTTTTCCCCAGTCCCATCTCTCCCACTTTCCACTCCAAGCGACCGTGAGGCTGGCTTTGGACAGCGCGCTACATTTCCCGTTGGCCAATTTTCCTAATAGGTCAAGCGAATGTGTCATCATGCTGCTGTTGTTGGCCCGGCTCCTGCTGCCGCCGCTGCTGTTGGCCACTGTCGTTGCTTGTCTGTTTGTGCCCGGCCAAAGAACGACAAAATAAATAAATTGTACAATAAACAAGAAATCAGGCAAGTTTAGCAGCTAGCAACTGGGCAATTGTTGGAGTAGAAGTTGCTGCTAGTTGCTGCGGCTGCTTGCTGCCTGCTGCCTGCTGCCTGCTGCCTGCTGCTGTTGCGTGCAACACATTGGCAGACCTAACGGCAACTGTTGCTGCTTAACTGGCCAGCCAGTCAGCGGAAAGCCAGTTGAACATGACTCCTAATGGCGCATACATAAATCAAAGCCCCATTTTTCAGCACTTGGCAGAAAAAGTAGTATTGAAAGAAGAGCCGAGGGGCACGAATCTACCCCGAAAATTGCTTCAACTACTCGGGGCTAAATGGCAGCTTTTCTATTTTTTGTTATGGACAATTTGCATTTTAATTAAGACCTCTCGCTGTTTGAGCAAAAAAGTTTCAGTTTCGAATTGAGAAGCGCGGCGAGGGGTGGGTGTGTAACCCAATTGAGCCCAGATGACATCGAGGTGCACAGCTACGATATATATTCGTAGTAAGACCCAAATACTTGGAGGAGCTTCTCCGCAGTCCAATCCCGTCCAATCCACAGATGGCTGCTGGCAACATATGTTAATTCCATTTTATATTCACAACAGCGCAGCGGCAGAACAGAGCTGGAAACCAGTTTGCAAACATGTACATGGCTAAATATACATATGAATGTTTATGGCTGGATAAATAACTCTCGTGGCCGCGGTCTCGGCGCTTTGTTGTGCCAGCCAAAAAAGATCGGATAGAGTAAACACTTTTCCAGATCAAGATTCGCGCAGTTCGATTTAAATTCAGATTTTTGCGAAAAACTTCAAGCTGCGCACTTACTTTCACGGGGAATATATGGTTGATTCCGTTCTATACACTTAACTTCCTAATGGATTTTTAAATAAAATACATATTGTAAATAAGAAGTGTTCAATAAAATACTAAGTTTGTAAGATCAGTTTTGATCTGATTAAATTTTTTATTTTAAATATTACTAGAGGTATTGTCTGAATAAAGTAAAAAACTCTTTCCATTTATCATGTTTTTGTTTGCTCTGAACAGACAGCATTTTGAATCGGAATCATAATGGAAATACCACTAATATCAGTCTACAAATGAGACATGTACAGATTGATACCAGTTGATTAAATAAATATCATTTCTACGAAAAGATATAATTATCAAATTATAATTCATATCAAGCAGATTAAGATATAGTCAGACATTGCACACAATTTTTTTAAGTAAGACCGCAAAAAATTAAATAGATTAAGAACTAATTTCTCTTCGGATTCCGCACTGTTTATCGCGATCTTAAAAGCCAATAGTTCACTGGGCCTCGGTGGGTTCGCTTTGATGTGTTACCATTAACGTTAACCCCTTGTTGCAACGGAGGAGATTCAGTCGTGTAGTTTGCCAATCTGGCTCTTTGTTCGGGCCATAACTGTATTCAATGAGGTCGTCTGGCGGTTGGGTTGCGTTTTCTGTTTCTGTTTTTGCCTCTCTGTTCTCCGCTTTGTGTTTTTTTTTAGTTTTGTGTTTCAAGTTTCACAGAAAAAGTATTTTCTTTTATTTGCATTACATTGTTTTTTAAATTTCTTGCCGCAAAACTTCCGCGTGATGTATTTACGGCTTCGCGCTTTTTTATTTATATATTTTTTATTGCCAGAGCTAGAGAATAAAATGATTCACGAAATCTCGCGCTTATCAGCGAACCAAGGTGGCCTGTAGTCATTGAAGCTGGCGTTTTGGCCAAATGGCGAGATGGCGAGACCATGTGCACGACGCTCGGCGGGATCGGACCGTCGGTCAAATGCGGTTAAGATCGAGTGTGTGGGGGACTCGGACAACCGGTTTCCCAAACAGAAAACAGCACAAATAATCGGTGATAAAATTAAAAGCACACACAACAAATGACAGTGGTTCACGTCGCGTATTCTATACCCACGGATATGGGATGGGTGACTAAAAAAGACCCATAATAGCAGAGATTAGAAAGGCAGTTGGTAACTACAGTCAATACCCCGCAACCGGAACAACTAACGACATTTTGCGGCATCTACAACAGATTTACCTTCTGTAATATTATTAATGGCATTTAAACAATTTTAGAGAGTATTTAAATTAGTCCTCCGCAAAGTAGAATCACTTTTCTATAGCAACGTTAATTATTGTGAGCAATCTAGACCTTAAGTTGGACTTCATTGAATTAACTGGAATTTCTAGGCTACGAGAAATTTAACTTGTAAATAAATTCTAAATAAAGAAGTTCGAATTTCGAATAATAAAGGCTAAATTGAATGTAATTAAAAAGCATACTGCTAGAGGCCAGTTTCTACTTTTAATTAAGTACCTATTATAATTAATTGGGAGAAACTTGAGTTGTAAATCGAGTTCAAAAGGTAAGAAGTATGAAGACTAATTTAAGAATATATTTTTAGAAAAAGTCTACCAAAAGAAAGCCCCAATTACCAATTAATCTAAGTAAAGTTAAACTTTCTTCAATGTACAGTTAATTCGATGCAAGAATCTTGATTTATTAAAGGTTGACTGGCTGAAGATAAGTGAAATCGAAGTTTAAAACTTCAGGTAGATCTTGTGACCCGGACGCCTTCACTGCATTTATCTTTGCAGACGAACTTTCTTCGGTGTACAGTAAATCAAGATTACGGAAGTTCAATCTTTGGAAGATCAACTGTAAAACGAGAAGTGAAATCGAAGTATCTTATGTGTGTGTGTGTGCGGGGGAAGTACCTCTTTTCTGACCAGATCTTGTGACCCGATACTTCACACCAGTTCCTCGAAAGATGGCAATTATAGAGGAGACGAAAGACGAGCACTTGAGGCGCCGCAATTACCAATTCTTCCCATCTAATCTTCCCCCCAACATGCCCACCATTTCACCATTTTACCAGCTGAAGCTGAAGAGGCGAACCTTCTTCTCACAACTTTTGCACACAATGCGGAGTTTGGCTGATTAAAAAAATAAACTAGACTGATTTTCCCAGGCACATTTCATTGGGGTCTTTCCCGGGATTTTCAGGGAGCTTTCAGAAGATTTTCATTAGGTTTTCATTAGTTTTGTCATGGGAACTAACCAAAGGAGGAGACTGCTGCACTTTGGACGATGGCGGCGCTGGCGGCCAGGAGCGTGATCAGCGCCCACGCGGCGTAAATTTGCAGAATCCGATGGCTGCCGCAGTTGCGTCGCTGCTGCTGTTGCTGCTGCTGCTGCGCCTGCGCCTGTTTTTGCTGTATTTGCTGCTCTTGTTGCTTTTTTTGTTGTTGCTGGGCGCAGCGAACGCAGGCGGCGGTCGCCATGTTGGTCTGTCTGTCTGTTTTTTGTTTTTGTTGTATATTTTTTTAGTTAGTTTTGTTTTAAAACGGCTTTGCAGTGCCGTTGATTGTCGTCGTTTGGCTTTGCCTCTCCTATCGAATTTCACTCGGCGTTCAGACAAGCGCCTTTGCCTATTATTCGCGATTCACTCGGTTAATTGCGCAATCTGGTCTGCCGCCTTAAAGCTAGTTATTCGCCGCGAGGATCCGTTCCGGGTTCCGTTACTCGCGCAGCTCCACGCGCGCGCCCTTTTTCGATAAGGAGCCGAAACCGTAGCCGAAGCCGTTGCTGCTCTCCGCTTTTTGCTGTGCGCCGCTGTTCGAACTCGCGAACTCGCTGCGACGACCGATCGGATGGAACTGAGCGCAGCTTAGGCTCGCATGGCGCCGCCAACCGTCAACGCCTGCGCCGCAGCAGAGCTCCAACGATCTCCACCGAGAAATAGCGAGTAAGAGAAGCGGAAGCTTAAGCCAGCGCTCTTTTTGGTCACGGCAAGCTCTCTTGAAGTTTTGCGAGAGAAAGACAACCAAAAAGCAAACGAAGCTACACAGAAACAAATATTATTCGGCATCCTCTTATTGCGTATATAATATAATAATATAATTAAATGAATCATTCAAAATAAATATTTCATAACAATTTTGGTGATACGAAAGGTGCACTTTCCTGATATCTAATCTTATGCAAATACAAGATGTGGTATAAAGCAACAGTACGTATGAGTGATATATATGAGTATATAATATAATAATATAATTAAATGAATCATTCAAAATAAATATTTCATAACAATTTTGGTGATACGAAGGGTGCACTTTCCTGATATCTAATTTTATGCAAATACAAGATGTGGTATAAAGCAACAGTACGTATGAGTGATATATTTTGTTATCTAAATATTTCAAGGAACTGAACTCGTAAAAT